>JAODAL010033902.1:0-44974 GCA_025379985.1 Phyllomedusa bahiana | reverse complement strand
AAATGGGTGCCCCAACCATAAAAGGGCAGTCGGGTGCCCAGAGCACATCAGAACGGGACTTTTAATTTGCAGATTACAAGTTTTTTATACTTTTTTGGGAGTTGCTCATTCGGGCACAAAGTAAGGTAGATTAATGGTAACTTTTGGTTTTAAATCTCCCTGGTCAAGGCGATTTGGGGGCCATGTCTTTTTGGGTCCAAATTGGAAATTTTTAAAATTTCGGGCAAAACAACAAAATTTCTTCATTTTCCCTTTGAAGATGGCAAATAAACACAGTTTGGGCCCAAATTTCAGCTGAATTTCGGGGTTTTAACTCTTTCCCTGCATCCTTTCTCAAAAGAACCCCAATTGTCCTCATGTTGGGGAAAAAAAAATTCCTTCCTGACTCCAACCCTGGAAAATGGGAATAAATCCCTGGATCAACGACCCTTCTCCAAATCCTGGTCACCAAAACCCTTGTTATATTATAACGCTCCAAAAGGGTACCCAAACCCCCTCCCCCAAATCCTGGTCAATATAACTTGTTAAATTTATTACATTAAAAATGTACCCCACCCCCTTTTCCCCAGAATTCCGGGTTTTCACTATAACTTGTTATATTTTTACCTAAAATGCTCCAGCCCCTTTTCTCCAGAATCCCAGTCCCCAAATAACTTGTTATATTAGGGAAAAATCTAAAAAAGTATCCAAAACCCCTCCAGAACCCCTGGTCACTAAAAACTTGTTTCTATTTTTAAACATCTAAAAATGAAATCCAAAACCCTTTTCCCCAAAACCCCGGTCACAAAATAACTTGTTATAAAAACATCTAAGGAAACATACCCAAACCCCCTTCTCCAAATCCGGTCACTATAACTTTAAAATTACATCGAAAATGCACCAGCCCCTTCTCAAAAATCCTGGCCCAAATAACTTGTTATATTTCACCTCCAGAAATGCACCCAACCCTTCTAGAACCTTTTAAGTGAATTCACCATTCAATTTCCTCGGGCAAAAGAGTTCCACAGCCCTCACTGCTCAAAAAACGGGGTAAAAAAAACCCCTTTTTTTATTTTAAATTTTGAAATTTTCCCTTTCCCTAAGACATAGAAATGCCCCCTTGTTCTAGATACAGCCCCTGGGTAAAAAAAAAATTTTTTACCCGAAAATCTTTTTATTGGGCCCCCTTAAATATTTTTTAAAACAAATTTATTATATCCCCCCGAACCCCCTTTTCTCTAAACAAAAATAACCCAAACCTTGCTAATCTTTCGGGTATTGTATTTTCCACCCAGCCCCTTTTATTTTTTTTGGGTTGCCCCCTTTGTACCTGTTAAAAGCTTTTACAATGTTTTTTCCTGTGAAAATGTCCCCAAAAACCGAACACAAAAATTCCCCAGGGTTGGCCCTAACCAGTGACTTGTATATTTGGGAGAATAATTTTTCCCCAATTCATGTGCACCCAATGCCCTTTTTTTAAATTACAACCCAATCCTATTTCCCCCTTGGCACCTGCAACAATTAATTTTACGGGCCACCAGTATTCCCAAGTTTTTTCCCAGCACTTTTACCCAGCTTTTTTCCATTTAACTTTAAAATCATGTAATGGAATTTTTCCTCCCCATGTGCTTTAACCTTGCATTTATCAGTGTTAAAACCCTTCTGCCATTTCTCTGCCCAGGGCCTCCAACCTATCTAGATCCCTTTGGGTAATAACACATTACCCCTTTTATTGTTAAAAAATTCCTTTACAGAGCTTAGGATAAATTCTGCCAAAGATCAATTTTCTACAGGGCAATCCCTTTGTAAGATCTTTTATCAAAATATTAAAGACATAGGGCCCAATCTGACACAGTGTTCCCCACAAGTAACGGGAAATCCAGTCTGAAAAAAGGGAACCGTTAATTACCCCCCTTTTGTTTTCCCTATCATTGACCATTTTTGTTTACCCCCCTTGCACACATTTTCCCCCAGCCCCCAAAGCTTTTCCTCTTTTTTATTTTCCAAACCCTTTTTATTTTGAAAGTATCAAATGCTTTGGGAAAAATCAAGATATAAAACATCCATCCTCCCCCCGATCCATTCGGGAAACGGGACTTCCTCTAGAAGCTGTTTAATTATCTGACAGGACCATCCTTCAAAAAAACCCCATGCTGGAACGGCTTTTAAAAACATTTAAATTTTCAGTGAGAAGTTCCGGGAAAAAGCATCTCGAAAAAACCCTTCAAACTTTTTAACCCATAACAAAAGGTTAACTTCCCCGGCCCAAATTTTTTTTCCCAGGACATTTTTTGACCCCTTTTTTGAAAAATTGGAACCCCCCATTTGCTATCCCAAAAAACCCATTGGGACTTTACCCTTTTATTAGCCCAGCCCCATAAATATTAAGAATAGGGGCCTATCTATGCATCACTTAACCCCTTGGGACATCCCGGGGAAAAACCACCCGGGCCTGGGTTTTTTGGTCTTTTTTTAAGGGCTTCCTAAGGCGGAGCTGCATTTCCCCCCCCTTGGGTTTAAAAAGGGAAACCCCAATTTAAGTTTAAATTTTTTCCCCTCCCCCCCCTTTGTCCAAAACAGGAAGGTAACCCTCCTGGGTAAAAAAAGGGGGAAAGAAAAAGGGTTTTTAATAGTTTTTTTTTTTTTTCCACTTTTGCCCTCTGTAGTCTCTCCCCCTGTATTTTTTAAAAGGGGCCAACATTTTTTGTTTTAATCTTTTTACAAATTTAATAGTTTAAAAAATTTTTGGGGGTTTTTAGGGGTTACTTTTTTTTGGGCAAAAACTTTTCCTTTCTGTCTCCATTTTTTCTGCCTTAAATCATTTTCTTACATATTTTTTTTTTTTCCTTAGACTTCTTAAGTGCCTCTTCACTACCCCCTTTTTTAGAAAGGTGAAAACCTTTTTCCTTTTGTTTTTTATTTCCCTCCTTTACATCTCTGTTAATCCACTTTGGGGTTTTTTTCCTTTTCTAATTTTTTTTTTTTACCTTTTGGGGAAATGTCCCTCTAAAAGGTGTACCCTTTGGGATTTTTTAAAGATCCCCTTTTAAATTTTTTGTTCTGTTTAATTTTTAAAACACATTGTCCCCAGTCAAAAAGGGGTTTTAAAAGCCTCCCTAAGCAAAATTTAAAAATTAGCCCTTCCTAAAATTTCAGGGGTTTTTGGGGCCCCCCTTTTACAAAAAGGGCTCTTTTAAAAGGATAAAGGGAAAGGGTTTATTAAAATTAGGGGGTCACTATTCCCCTGGGTTTGCCCCCAACCTAACCCTTTTGTTTACTCTTTCCCGGTCTATTAGTCAATATTAAGTCTAGAAGGGCCTTTTTCCTCTAGTTTTTCCTGCCCCTTTTTGGGGGAAAAAAGGAAATTTAAACTTTAGTTAAGACAAAAAACCTTTTTTCCCTTTGGGGGGAGACCCTAAAAGGGGTTTCAGTTTTCCCAATTTATGTCTGGGGGGGGTTACATTTCCCCCCAAAATAAAAAACCCCAAAATCCAGATTAATGCCCCAATCTATTTTTGCCCTGGGGACATATTTCGTTTGGGTTTTTCTTTAAAAATTTTGGGGGCCTATACAATTTCCTTTAAATTTAAATATTACTGTTACTCCCCCCAGTATATTTACCCAAAATGATTCCCCCCTTTTTTTCTTTTACCTTTTACCTAAAATTTTCCCACATATACACAAAACCCCTTTCCCCCCTTCCCGGGTTTTTTACTTTTCACTTCTAAATTTAAGACTGTAAACCTGCAAAAAAACCCGGGCCCATGGTTCTCTACCTCGTCCAGCCATGTCCCCTTACCCCAAACTATGTCATATTTTTTCTTTCCTTCCATTAATACTTCTGGGTTTCCATTTATTTGTTTGGAATCAGACTCCGCCAAGGGTTTGGGGCATGAAAATTTAGAGTTTTTTTCCCCCTTTTTTTTTCCCTTTTCTCCCTTTTTCTTTTTAAACAAATTTGCTACAACCCCCCAAACCCCCTTTTCCCCCCCCTCCACTCCCCCCCTGTTTTAAAATTTTCCTAATTCCCCCTCTCAATCTTCACTATCTTGCATGCAATAATTTAGTTACCCCCCCCCCCACCCCTATTTTAAATATTCTTCCATTTTCCCCTAGCCATTTTTGCCCCCCAAATTTAAAAAGGCTGAAACCCCCCCCATTTGGGGTAAACCCCGTCCCTGGGCATAGAGTCTTTTTCCCAAGCCCGAAGCCCCAAAACCCGGGGCCCCCAAGGTAAACAAACAAAACTTTTCGACAACCCGGCCCTTTTGGCAGATTGCCCTGTCTTTGCCCCTTATAATGGGGGCCCCCAAAACCTACTAGCCCTGCAATTCTGACCTGAAAACTCCTTTCCAACCCAAACGGACCCAGGAAAGCGGGGGCCCCCCCTTTTGCCACCCAATTTCCTTTTTTCTGACCCACTAACAGGTTTGGGTTTAACCCTTGGATATAAAAGCGCTCCAGAAAAGGGAACCAGAAAAAAAGGGTACCCCAAATTTTGGCTTTTGTAAAAACACCGTGAAATTTTTACTAAATCCCAAAAAGCACAAAAACAGTTTAAATTTAACCCCTTGATAAAAGGCCCCCCCAAAAAATCATCAGGAAAAAAATTAACGGGTTTTTGGGGCTGTAAAAAACACAGGGGGTTTTTTAAAACTGAAAAAAAAAAAAGCAAACAGGCTTAAATAAGCCCTTGGAAAATTCAAAGGGGCCCCAAACTGGACCAAAATTGGCAAAAATCCCAAAATGGGGCAAAAAAAGACCCCCCCTTTGGGACTTGATTACAATACCCCACAAACTGAATAAAAATTAAAACAAAAGAGGAGCAGTCTCTGAAAAAAAGCTGGAAAACCCCCCCCCCCCCAAAAAATTGCTGAAAAAAAGCAATTTCCTTTTGTGGAATCCTCTTAAACAGATGCAGCGATTACAATAAAGACAAGGGGAAGGGGCAACATGGCGTCCAATTATATTTGCGTGACTTCACAGAATCCCCCGGGTTTCTGATTGGCTTCATCTCTGCAAAATGCCCTTTTAGGGTCCCCCTTTTCTTCCTCCCAAAGTTCTCTTCCCCCATTCATTCAATTTCCCAATTTGTTTTGGGAAATTTTTAAATAAATTTAAAAAACCCAGTTTAAACCCCCGCGAATCACCCCAAATTTTGACTTTGTTCAGAATAACGAAGTTCCCTGAAATTCTAAACGAATTCCACTTCGTTAGGGAAACGATCGCCCAACTCTAATTTTCACCCTAAGAAATTTTTAATTTTGGGGGGTTTTCAACCAAAGTTGGGTTTTATATTTTCCCCCCCAAACCCCCAAATTTCAATTTTGAAATTTACGAAATTCCAAAGTGCAGCCTTGGGAAAAACATTTGAAAAAGGGTTCATCCTCTGTATTTTCCCTTTCCCTTCCAGACATTTGGTACACATGATCTTTCAACCAGAGACAAAGTAATGCAAAAAAAAAAAAAAACATGTCCGAGGAGCTCTTTTTTACACAAATTTGGGGGTCCCTTCCAAGTTTTAAAATAAATACTAATACTTCGGGAAAACTGGAAAAAAAAACCCAAAATGGATAAACCGCCCAACCCTTGTAAGAAGGGTTTTTAAAACAAAAAAAAGAAAAGGAAAAGCCCCTGCAAGGGCCCTTCCCGGTTTTTTGATCTCTGAATTTGGGGGGTGAATAGGCTGAATAATTAAGAACCCCTATTGGGGAAAAGCTAAATTGGCAAAATCACAAGCATAAACAAATACCTTAAATGTTTCTGGGTTGTGGGTATGCACTTAATCCCCCCTTACAGCTGCCAGCATTTCCATACATAGCAATCCCAGTTTAACCCAAAGAAAAAAATTTAAAGTTTGCGATAAGTGTTTTTTAAAAATCTTTAAAACCACTAATAAACTAAATAATTTTAAAAGGTTTTTTAAAAACGTCATTTCCTATTCCCATAGTGGGGATGGATTTTCTTCCAAAGTGCAGGGTAATCTGACTAGGCCCTACCAGCACTTACAATAACTTTAAATTACAATGGAGGGGTTTCGGGGGGCCCCTGAAATAAAGGTAAGCCTCACAAACCTAGGGTCCCATTTCCCGAGGGAAGGGGATCAAATTTTTGGCCCTTTGGGAGGGCAAGTGACAAATACGACAAGTGACTAAAATGATCGGGAACTAAAAACCTGTTTTTAATTTTTTCTTTTTTCCTCTTATGGGAACTCCCCTCGTGAAACCGATTTGAACTTGTATTCTTTTAGTCTCTTTTATCTAGGAAGCTGGAGGAGTACTTAGGGGAAAAATGGTTTTTTAGCGAAATCATTTTTCCAGGCAACCCCTCGGTCCCCGGGCAACACCTGAAGAAACCCCTTTACTATACCCAACTTGGATTTCAGGATCCAGACTCTTCATTAAAGGGTTTAAAAGGGGCGTTCCCATGGGGCAGGAAAAAGTTTAAAGCTGAAAATTGGGGCCCTTTAAATTGGGCAATGTTTTGGTTTTTCCATCTAACCCAAAAAGGGTTAAATTTTTATAACAAACACTAGTTTTTTAAAATTGCTCAGTCAGACGATAAGGCAATTTTTATATTTTCCCTTTCCTTATGATACCACTCCCAGAATGTTTTTAAAGGGTTTGATTCCTTTTTAAAAAATTCTTTTTGGGTCCTTTGGGGTCCAACACATAGCTCATATTTTTTAAGCATGAAGTTTTTACTTTGGGGGGTGAAAAAGATGTAGCAACTGAGCCTGCTTTTAAATTATTTCCACTGCCCTAATCTTCAGGAGAGGTTTGATCACTCTTTATTTGGGTAAAAAATACACCCAAAAGACAACAAAGGGGTACCGGGAAAGAAGGGGCTATGGGATTGACCACCCCTTTTCTGGGACCCGTGGTTTAAAAAATTTCCGCTTCAAAAACACCCGAAACACTGACTACCCCTTTTCACCAGCATTGATACAGCCCAAGGGGGGTTCTGATGTCTGCACCCCTTTTTCCCAAATCCCATCATCACAAAGAAGGAAAACAAGCTTGGGTTTTTTAAACAAACCCGGTAGTTTTAGGGGAAAAAATAACCCCTTCACTATCCTGGGATTACACTCATTTGTTTTAAAAGTCCCCAAAAGATTTAAGAAGAGGGATAAACAACTTCTAAAAAACCCAAAGAAGATTTTTAAAAACACCAAACTGTTTTTTTTAAATTTTTTTTAAATTTTTTTTCAGCCTATTAAAACCCTATCAATTTTTGTTTTTTGCACTTGAATTTTTTTGCAACAATGAATTATTTTCCCAGGGGTATTCATAATTTTTAAATCAAATAATCAGGAGTGGAATTATGCAAAAAAAAATTTAAATTTTCAAATTTTGAGCCAAATTAAAAGTGAATAATTTCCCATCTTTTTATCAAAAAATTTTTATCATCACCCTGATTGGGAAAAAAAGTTTTTTTTAAAATTTAAAATTAAAATTTTAGGGAATTTAATTTTTTCTTTTAAATTTTTCAAGTAAATTGGGAACCTTTTCTTTATTTCAATGTATTCCTTCATTTCCTTTTTTAAACTCAGATTGGATCAAATTTTTAGATAACACACAAATATTAAAACCCAAAGGGTTTTACTTTTCCCGGGGACAAAAAGGGCCCGACTTACCACCAAACCACCCAAACTTACTCACCAAACTTTTTAAATTTAACCAAAATTCCCCTTTGCATTTTTGGGTAAAAAAGGTACAAGCCTGGTTTTCAAATTCCCGTTCATTAATACCAAGTAGGTTTCCCCTTTCCCTAGCCTTTCTTTTCCCCTCATTTTAATCTTTTTACTTATCTCCTGTGAAGAGATTTGTTTGGTATATTGTTTTCTTTTTAACTCTGGAGTGGTCACTCTATTAAAGTACCACAGACAAAATAACACATGTGCATTTTTTAAGCTGACACAGCATTAGGTCATGTCCACCATTAAGTGACATATAAATCTTCCCCCCCCCACCCCAGGATCAGAATCGAGAGGGCAGGAAAAGCTTCTACCGAGTATAGAGACGTTATACACAGTGTTGTATGCTCTTTGTGACGTTAATCGTTCATGGCAATTCTGGTTTCTCAAGTAAGAATAGGATTGATGACACAAGGTGAAGTGGTAGAAGTTGGCACAAGCGCTTAAAACCTTTGTTACAATAATATTTTCCTCTTTACAAACTTACTTAAAATATTATCCTTTTTATGATTATCATTTTACTTGATTTATTATTGGATATTGATAAAATTAAAAGCTGATATATCTTATTGGACTGGTCTTCTTTAAGCTGTATCCGAAAGCGGTATTGATAAAAAAGAAGCATAACCGAACAATGTCAGCAACGAATCGGCAGTAGTAAAATGGCATTAGCCAGAGCATGCAGTGTGGCAGAACTCCTAGGTGTCACTTATGGCAATCTATTTTTACCACTCACCAATGATCTGCCAAGGCAGCGGCAGCATTAAGACACAGAGAGACTGCCATTAAGACCATGGGTCCATGACTCACCTGCGGCTCAACATCAATGTATTTTTGGATTTAGTCTGGACCAATTCAACTTCTGGCGTGTTCCATAACCAGCCCCCCCCCGACGCCGGTAGATGAAATGGCCATGAGTTTCCCTTTTTCCTCTAATACCTTATTTTTACTTATTTTCTAAGACCACGCAATAGAAGTTTTATCTACCCAGCAGTCAGATTATCTCGGAACGCAACCTTCAGAATGCTAGCCGGGGTGATAACCGGACAAAAGTATCTGTCTTTCCTCACAATGTGGATCGTTTGAACCCCCCCCCCCACTTTAACCCCCATAGATATCCCCCCTCATCGAGTGGAATATCTTGCTCACTCTTTAGTTGCTCCAGTTGTGTTGTCACTGACTTGTAAACTGTAAGCCGTCCATTCTTGCAATGTGTAATCTACACATTTAAACCTACACTACATCTCATGAGAGTGGAGTTCCTGTGCACTATCTGCTTTACAAATTGTATTCTATGCTGCCAACAGCTATTTTTTTTTTTTTTTTTTTTAAGATATTACAAGTCTTATGGCTGAATTTATTTGGGATTGTGCACTGCATACACCTCTTCACTCCTCCTTATAGCCATTCAATCTTTATTTTATAAAATGTCTCCACCTGTACTACAGCCAATGTTTAACGTCCTCCGTTATCATGGACTCAATGTTCCCCATTGGGCATCATCTAAACTGCCAACCTGCACATATGGTACTGATGTCTAATATAGTCCAGCCTAGCAGAGGCAGTAAGTTCAACGTTCTTGAGCCCTGGTGCAAAGAAGTTGAAATGCGGGCACACCCCATTACCAGGGTACCATCAGTAGTTATCACATCGTTTAAGGGCCCATAACAGTCAAATTAAATGGGGCTCCCACCATATCATAGTTCCTATTTTTTAAAATATTCACTGGGAACACGTTTTGATTAGGGACCCTGAAAGGAGGTACTTCTTTACTGAATTATTGGCACCCTCGACTGTTTTCCATGTGCTTTTCCAATACCGGTGTCTTTCTTAGTGTTGTATAAGGGGACTCTATAGGGACTCATCAGGATGCAGGGTGTAGCTGACTGATTGACCTAACGCGGATCAGAGTGTGTGTATAAAGGCAGGATTTGTCGGGAACGATGCGGGGATATTTGTAATAAAACACAAGTATCGTTTTTCCGCATGTGTGTGGTTGTCTTGGTTGGTTTAGTATATGGCCTGCTCATTGCTGTGGTCGCTGCTCAATCTCCATTCCCCACACACACCCCCCCCTTTCCAACACATTGGATTGCAACACAATCGTTCCAAGCCAATATATTTCTTCCAATAAGTTGATTCAAGTATCGAGTTATGCGATAGTAGTTCCAGCTTCTCCTCACCTGTACTAGGTATAAAAATTAACTCGAACATCCCTGAAACCATCATTGCCCCACTCTCTTGCATAAGAAACCCGCCCCCACCCCCCCCCCCCCCCCCCCCCCCTGATTATCCCCCCCTACCTCCCCTCCAGGGAGACTAGGACATCAAACTCTACAGTCTGTGACCGAACAGCGCGACAGGCCCTGCGAAACCACACTGCGTGGGCGCGGCTGGAAACATGAACAGTGACCTGTTTTTATTCTTTAAACTGCAGTATACTTAGTATACAAGAAATAGATTTTCCCCAGGCCCGGTGACGCCTGAGAGAGATACCCTTGAATCTGCAAGATTAGTGGCACGGTTCACACACCCCCCCCCACCCTCCACGGGTCTAGAATTAGGTCAGAAATATATACTATAACGCGCCTCGCTCAAGATTAAGTCCCCACTTATGTTTCGAATACTAACATCAGACTAAATAGATAGACACACCACGCCCCCCATCCTGCCTCCTATATAATCAAATAATCAAATCTCACATCACACATAAGTCGCTCTCTCTATCGCAATGTAACATATAATACTGCACTCCAAATAGTGGTGTGTGTGTGTATGTATTATCCGCGTAAAAAGAGCTCCCCCCCCCCCCCCCCCCCCCCCCCCACCCACCCCCCGACACTATACCGCTTCGTGAGTGAAAAGATGCCATCCTTAAGAAAAAAAAAACTGCGAAAATAAAAAAACATCTGAGCTGTCAATATATATCAAAACTATACAAGAAGGTTTTCAGGAATATTTCAGAACTACAAGTTTCGCTACTCTTCACCCTCCCCCCGAGCTCCTTGAAAGAAGAAATCATAGCGACCCGCCGACGCTCCTCCCGCCACTCACAATAAACACGCGCTAATTTTTAGTAGGATACAGGCAGGTGGCGGTGTGTAGGTTGGGTAATTGATATCGTGGTTTATGGGAGGCTTGTCATTTTTCAAGGGGTAACTAAAATTGTTAAAGTCAGAAAGATGGATTAAATTCACCACTCAATCTTCATCCCAACTTCCTAAACCTACACAACCTCTAAGACACTTTCCATCAAGAAACTTATTTGGAATCTGGTTTTTATTGGAAGTTGTAGTTTTTTAAAGAAATTCCCACGCGGAGTTTTGAACACTGAAAAAGTTCGTTTCTTTCATGTAATGACAAAGCTACGTCCACCTATACTCTTGATGAAAAAAAACGCACTCTCACATATTGTGTGTGTATCATTTGCATGTTTTTATATGTTTGAAGTTACTTTGATATAATTTAAAACTTAGATGTAACTCGCACAACCAAACATAGATGATATTGCAAAAATTCCACCATAAGATAGATCCGACAGGAATTGGGAT
The DNA here is from genome assembly GCA_025379985.1 of Phyllomedusa bahiana. Lineage (NCBI taxonomy): Eukaryota > Metazoa > Chordata > Amphibia > Anura > Hylidae > Phyllomedusa > Phyllomedusa bahiana. Next base: position 33,748 of record JAODAL010033902.1, on the reverse strand, counting down.
GAAGAGTGTAGGATATGATAATAAGAGACACTAACAGAGAGATAATATTTCAGACACAATGACGAGTAGCGGTGCGCTCAAACTGCAGTCTGAACATAAACGCCACCCACCTCTATAATGTGATGGGGGCCGCTTTGTGTGGTCATGGGTAGGAATACTAGTACCGTGCAGATGGTGGCTGTGGTGGCGGGATACCTTTGTTTTGATAAATAAAATCCGCTCTTCTAAGAAACGAGCAACTCAAAGGCCTGCCTATTCCATAATACAACACGTTTAGAAGGTTTGTAAGCCTTAGATGGTTCATAGCTACGGGGTACCTTGGTCACCAACCAGAGCATCATCTCTCACTTACCCTGCATACTCCATAAGCAGAGCGGGATATTGGCTTGGACTTGCGAGGCAAAAAAATGGTGAGTATAGGCGCTGTGGCCTCTCTGTGCACATCTCCTTATGGAGAGCACCAGTTAAGGCAGCGTGTAGTGTTTGATGGCCTTTTAGCCGTAATATCGAAGTATCAGTTGCATGATCACAAGCATTATGGGAAAGGAGCTGGAAAGCTCACTGCATGCCAATATAAGAGAGAAGTCATTTATTCTTCCTCAATACATAACAACAATTACACAATATCTTTTCTTCTCCCTCGACCCCGTCCCCATCCAACACACACAAACTAATATCAAACTCATAAAAAATTCACCCCCCCACCTAATCCTCAATTTCAACAATCTAACACAAAGTACTGTCACTCCCACCCCGACTCGCGCAATCCCTAATAGAACCTCTATCATCTTAAAACATCCCACACTCCACACATTAAACTAAACAAAATATCTTCCACACCCACCACCCCCCCATCTTTCCAACCACTATACAACACCCTCAAAATCACAACCATCCCAATATCCTTACCCTCAATTCAACTCATAATAATATAAACAGATATATAACAAAAAGAGAATATAAACTCCCCTCACTAACACGTTACAAATATGTGTCGAACATCCGCCTATACTATAGACTCGCCCGCGCAAAGAAGATATATACTAATCATATTTATTATTAGATAGAGATCAACAGAGATAATACTCAAATAACATATGACAAACCTCAATCATCTAAACATATCATTCCCCCCCCCCCACACTAGTAGAGAGACCAATGTCCCCCTTATCCCTCCCCCTAGTGCCCTGTTGCCCCCCCTTTGGAATTGTGGACACCCGGTACACTGTCCCAAGCGGAGTGGATGGCTCTGCAGGTCTTGCACCTGTTCTGCAGGCAGGGCGCATTGCTAAGCCATTTTCTGCCAAAAATCTCCCACTAACACTAGGGCGTCTACTGTACACAACCCCCCACAACTCTCATTATCATTTCAAAAACCAAATTCCACTAATTTTTAACCCCCCCCCCCCCCCCTTATAATATTAAACAACTACCCCCCCCCCCACTGGCCCTAGTGCACTATTTGCTCAACCACAAGCCCCAGAATAGTAGGAGGAGGAAGAGCACCTACCAGACTCTGGGGTCTCATTTTAATTACGATTTTCTCTAGGTGCCATTCTAGTTTGCAAACACTGTAAGGTGTTAAAACTTAACCCTACAAAAGACCCCCATATTTGGAAACGTACACCCATTGCAGGAATATTTCCTGGCGGTAGCTCACCCAGAGTATTTCGACCCCAGACGGTGCTTTCTACAGATCGTCTAGTAGACGATCTAGGCCTCGTGCAAAATGAAAAAAAAAAATCCAACACTCTTGCAATTTGTAGCTGAAAATGTTTCATTTATTTTTGTAAATATGTATTGTTATTAGCGATACAAACATACAAGGAATTTCAAAAACCACAAAAGCTCGACCATCCAATACTATCTCACATGTTAGAACAGATTAAATGAATTAACGCATCCCTCATTACGCAAGGATTAGTTGAAGATGTTTAATTTTATAAAATGGAAATCCTGAGTAAAAAAAAAAGCCTCCCGAATATCTGTTACACACATTTCTTCCATTTAATGGCAATATCAGACATGATGGGTGAATAAAACTGCTGTTTGTGCATGGCAGCGGCGTACAAGGGAGGGAAGTGCCTATTTGGACCACTGGTCAAGAATATTATTGGTGCGTTGCCGTGTTGCATTGTCGCCAAATTCCGCCTAAACGCTACCAGAACAAGTGAAAATTCCAGAAGTCATCTGATTCTTTTAGGGACTCAGCACCCCTCAGTAGACCCACTAGGGTGTATTGTGCCAATTTTCGCGCAGTGAATGAGAGTGCTTCTCACTAGATTTAGCTCTAGGCCATGAAAATGGGGGAAAAATACAGTCTGCGCTTATCTTTTACAGCGTTTCGCTGCGTGTGGGATAAATCCAGGAGTACACTTTACTATGGACAGGTCGACACAAAAACAATTATATTTATTTTTTATTTGGTTTCTTTACACTTTTTATGTCGCCATAGTTTGCACTACGCCATAACTTCTTTGAATTTTGTAGGTATATGAGGAAGCTGTCATTAAAGGCTTGCTTTTTTGCCGGGTATGTGTATGATGTGTTTTATTGCGTATCCATTATGGGGTGCCAATATGACACTTTGATTGCTTTTTATCAAGGCCTTTTTGCGGAAGGTCAGGAATGCAACAAAATACAAGCAATCCTGCGGTAGTGTTCTTACTATTTCTTTCGACCAGTAGAACAGCATGCAGTATAAAATGACATACTAGCTTATACTACAGCAGGTCGATTCAGATCACTGCGATACCCCATTTGTATATTTGTTATTGTTCTACTGCTTTTACACAAAGGATAGAAAATACAATTTTTTGCCATCGCCACTAATCTGAGACAGCCAGAACTTTTACTTTTCCTTGTGTACAGAGCTGTGTAGGGGCATATTTTTTTGACAAGGATGGGTTTGCTCATTTTTAATTGGTAACATTTTTCAGGAAGACATGACTTATGATCTCCTCGGCTTAAACCATTGTTCTGCGAAGACTGCGTGAAGATAATACATGCAATCCTTGTAGTGAATATTTTTTTATTTTATATATGACCGCTCAACGCGTGCAGTATATCTGACTAATGTTCAGTTTTGCCTGGTCATACGATTATGATGATATCCACTATATTTAATAGTCCCTAATATTTATGCTTACGGAACTTTTTTAATACATAATGTTTTTATTGCGATAGAACAATTTTTTAGCATCACGATCTTCTTAGCTATGCAATAACATTTTAATTTTTTTGTATACAGAGCTATGTAAGATGATTTTTTTGCGTCATGAACTGAATTTTCATTGATACAACCTTGACGTTTATAATGATTTTTGATCGCTTTTTATTCCACTTTTATTTATTGTGCTCGCAGGATACAAACGAAATCACAATTGATCAGTTTTTTTCTTTAATTTTTTTTACGGTGTTCCACAATGCCGATTAAATACCATGACTAGATTTATCAGGGTCAGTTCTTATGCACCTGTGACTCTCACAAAATGAGTACTTTTTGTATTTGATCTTTTTTTTAAGGCGGAGGACTATGGCGTTTGTACGAGGCGCCGGCCCAAAAGGGCGCGGTTCGTACGAATGTTTTTATTTTTTTTGTGCTTTTTTTCTTTGAATCTTTTTCACTTTTTTTCTTTTTAACTGTATCCACACTATATGATAGCTTGTATTAGTGATTTCAGATACAATCCTGTTACAATGAAGATATCAAGTACTGGTATCCATTGTAATTGTCTATCACTATGCACCTCAGCAATACCCATTATGGGCACGACCAGGCATAGCTGAATAGGAAGCACAATGGACGCCTTGGATTAGGCTTCACAGGTTTGCTAGGCGAAAAATATCGGTCAGCAATAATTATCTTGCAGGCCCAGTGTTTGATAGAGACAGAGGAAGTCTCCTCTCCCTCTGTCTTTCCCTTAGCTTAGCCATGATCGCAGTTATTCCACAGGCAGCTACGGGGTAAGCTCCCTGGTCAATTGGGTGACACAGCACGGGGCTAACACCATAATATATATAGCTGGGTCTCAGAATGCCTCGCCTGGGTGGTGTGGGCCCCCCAGGCTGAAGACGTCGCACAGATGTCCAAGGAAGTACCTATATGTCCATTTATGGGAAGTCACATTACAGGCTCACATCAATGTCGGTAGGGGTTACATATGTTATTTGCCTGCCGGTTACTATCTGGTATGAACAATCTCAAGGTGTTGGCAAAAACATCATAGCCGTTTGCCCGCTTAAAAAGTAAAACATTTTCCACTTTCTGTGCGACTTGCTTCTCATCAAAATTCAAATTTTATGCACATTTATCCTCTATATAGAACTACCAGTTTCCAACTCCTGTGTAAATCTTTATGGTCATAACAAACATGAGATTAATCAGAACATGCAAAAGGCTTCTCTACTGGTAGTGAATTCTCTCATTGTGTATTGAGATTTTGATCTCTGCTGTAAAAGAGTATTACCACAATCGAACAGAAATAAGGCTTATGTCCAGTGTGAAGTCTCTTCATGTATATTTAGATTATGATTTATGTGTAAAGATTTCCCACATCTCAGTACATTGAAAAAGGCTTCTCTCCAGGTGTGAATTCCTCTCACTGTATAACCAGACCTAATCTCCGTGTAAAAGATTTCAACATTTGCACATGAAAAAGTGAATTTATCTCGTGTGTAATCTTGTGTGAACGTCTTTGTAAACTGTTTATCCACATTGCACCCACATGGAAAGTTTTTCCCTCTTTAGGCCTGTACCTGTTGATAACCATTTGTCGATGGTTCACGAGGTGGTTCCGATGATTGGGGGGATTAGTATAACATGAGTTTGCACTCCATGTCGTAACCATCAGTGGATGTCAGTAGAAGCGTTCGTTCAATCATTGAGAGGTGATCTATACTGATCAAGTTTGCACCTTCCCCTGATAAGCTTACTGTTGGTGGTTCATGTGTGAAGGTTCCTCATGATGGGGGAGATTATCATATGACAGGGTCTCGACTGCCTCGTGATGTGCTGGGTTCATGACCGACAATTAAGGCGTAGTGTGGTTCTCCTCTGAGAGTGCTGCATGATATCTTTCTTTGATAATTTAGTTATGACGGCGACTATTTCATCCAGAGATCTTACAGATTTCTACATGAATGAAAACATTATAACCATTCCTTTCGGGCTGGGAACACTCCATGCCAATTTTATTAAGTCTATTTATAAGGCAAAGCCCAGATGGGATCCAGAGGACACCCACCCCCCCTTATGATCACATCCTATTCTGACATCACGTAGCTCATGCAGGATCCTTAATATATATATATATATATTCCCTATGCGTGCGTAGGCTTCGCCCCTAACTATGTAAAGGGGCCTGATAGGCTGTCCATGCCCACATCCCCTTGTTATGAGTATAATGGGAATGATTTAAGAAACAACAGCCAACAGTTGCGACAATGGTCCAACGGCCCCGGAGAGCCAGATGTCTTCTGACATCTTTACTAATGTTACTGCATATCGGGGACCAGAGTAGACAGGATGCAGCTTCACCTCTGCCTTATCCCTACGTGTGTATGGGGGCACCGGAGTAGATGGATGATTCAACTGCACCTCTGCCTAACCCTCAGCTGTGACTATCGGGGCCCAGAGCAGACAGATGTTGCTGCACCTGCTGCAAACTAACCCTACTAGTGTTATGGGTCCAGAGTTAGACGGATGAACATACACCTCCTGCTAACACCTAACCTGTGTATAGGAGACTGCGAGCACGACAAGATGCTCACTACACCTCTGACTAACACTACTGTCGTATGGCGGCCTGGAAGCAGAGGATGATCCACTACAACCTTAGCCTAACAGTACCTGCCTTATGGGTCCCCCAGAACACAGACAGAATGTCACCAGCACCTCAACTAATTCCCACTGTGTATGAGCCCAGAGTAGATGGATGTCACTGCCCCCACCTCACTGTCTCTAACCTAACCCTATGTGTACGGAAGCCTCAACAAGAGCAGACGGATGTCACTGCCCCACCCCCTACATATTGAACCACGTACTGTGTTATGAGAGCGCCCTTGAGCAGATGCGATGTCACAAGCCCTCTGCTAAACCCTACTGATGTATCGGGCTAAGAAGAAGACAGACAGTCAAAGCACACTCTACTAATTCACTCTTACTGTGCATAAGCGGACCAAATTGTTAGGGGCGTGAAGAACTAGGAATTGGGGGGGGAAAAAGGCCGGAGCAGTTGTATTCTCACTGCCAAAAAAAAAAAAACAAATCACTTAAAAACTACCTGCCTTAACCATACTGTTTATGCAGGGCCTCCCCCCCCCCCCCCCCCCCCCCCCCCCCCCTGGAGCTTGCACCAGATCGTCAACTGCACTCTGAATAAAACCTAGTGCCGTTATGGGTGCACCGGCGAGGCACCTATATACATGGCGAGACACCACATCTCCTAACTAAGAAGACCTGCATCAGACAAATAACAGCTGCCGTTTTCCTGAGCAATAAATTCAGAAATTGAAACCCATTGCTTGATGGCGCAAAGGATGTTTCTTGTGATAGATAATGTTTTCTGCTTCATGATGTAGGATGAGACATTGGCCATGTCAGGTCAGAAATATACTGACCTGACACGCCAATACAAGTGAGTGAGGGCCCCAAACATTGTATTATCAGAAGAGGTTTTCTGGTCACTCTCATTCCATGTGGATCAAGGTGCCTCTCATCTTATTTTGGGTGTGAATCAAGCCCTTGCCCATACCGAGAAGCGAAATCTCAACGACGAAATTGAAACCCCCAATAATGTGGTATGACGGAAATCATCTAAATTACATCAAATATCAATAAAATTACATCAATAAAACTCTGACTATAGAAGTCACATGAGCAAAAGAGAAACAAGGCAGAACTGTCCCGGTTAGAGATAGAAAACATAACTATTCACTAATAAAGTAGTTACATTCTTTATATTTAATTTGTTCATAACTGAATTATCTCATATATTCAAGCAAGAAAAACCCCATGGTATAGTTCCGCACTCAAAAAGTTAAACATGCTTATATTCTTTATTGTCCCATAGAAAAAAGGATAAAAAAACTGATTCAAACAACTTTTACATAGTCCTGTGACGCGTTTCGGGTCTGCCCGCATACGGAGGACCCTTAATCATAGCATAGCTTGTAACAACAAACGATACTCCTTAAATCGAGCTCTGAATTATCTAACCTGCTCAGTGTGCCTTCAAACCCCTAGAGTAATCAACTTAGTGGTATAAAAAGATGTACACTACATCAGAAACAAATTAGATTAATATTATACATAAGAAAAGATTATATTATTAGAGAACTTATACTATGATTGATTAGTATATATGATATCTATAGTAGATATATATATATATATATATATAATGCTTCTGTAATTGAGAACCTGTGGAAATCTTGTGTTTAATGTTATGGATCCTAAAAAAGCCTCTCTATCTGCTGAGGCATACTTCTCCAATCGCCGCCTCATGACTGAGGCAGGTAACTTTTCATGGCCCAACAAAAATGCTCAGTGGAGCCTTGGTGTATATCGTGAAAAATGGACGCCGATGCCTCCTGAAACGGGTCTGAGAGTAGTGTGAGCAAATGTCATATACCCCCCCCCCCCCCCCCCCCCCCCCCCCCCCCCCCCCCCCACCCCCCCCCCCCACCCCACCCCCACCCCCCCCCCCCCACCCCCCCCCCCCCCCCCAAATTCTAATGGACAGATAGGTCCACAGCAAATCCAAAAGCCCAGCAATGACCTTACCTGGTACCAACGTGTTCTACTTTATCCCGAGATTATAACATCTTGTGGATGAACCTAATTGTATTGGACATTGCATTTGGTACAATGGATAATATAGATAACATGATTAGTGCGACAGTTGATAAACGTCTTAATAGGATATTGGCGTCCTGTTACAGTGGAAGAAAATGTAGAACACTTATCCAACAGAGGGCATAAAACGCATCTGTTTATGCCACATTTAAAACATCCTTTAAACTTAAGCCAAGAATAAAACATTACTCCGCAAACGTGCTCATTTAGAAACAAACCTACGTCCTTCATCTAAAACCTTCTTAAGCGTTGGATCCATAAACAAAATAGGAAGGTATTTCTTGATTAAACCTACAATCTGACCATATTGTTTACTATATTGTGTACTAAAATAGATTAAATTACCCAACTTATTATGGTCAATTTTTGTTTGTTTTTCAGTAAAATATTACGATCTTTATTATCTACAATATGACTAGCACATGATAAGGTGTGTATGGAATAACCTCTTTTTAGAAGTCTCCTGTTGATCTGTTCTTTCTCTTGTAAATAAACTTTCGGATTATTACATGTTCACCTAATATTCTCCTACCGGCAGGTTTTTTGTAACATGTTTAGGATGACAACTAGACGCATGCAGGATTGCGTTACCCGAAATGGGTTTTCTATATGTGGAAGCAAAAATACGGTCTTGATCTGCATCTGAAGTTGGAGATCCAAAAAGGTAATGTTATTTACATCAGTAGTATATGTTAACTGGAGGTTATCCAAATTGCTATTTAAGTAATTTACAAATTTTGATATGAAAGATACATGACCCTCCCAAATGATTAAAGTATCATCAATGTACCTTCCATACCAAAAAATACAATCAACGAAGGGATTGGAAACCGAATTGACATATCTTTCTTCCCACCAGGTTACATATATGTTGGCCAATGAGGGAGAAAAACTGGCCCCCATTTGACAAGCCTGAACCTGTAAGAAGAATTGACCATTTAACAAAAAGTAGTTGTGACCCAACAAAAATGTAATGATAGTTAGTATATATTCCTTTACTTCTGGTTTATAATCAGTATATTTATTGAGTTGTACCACCTTATCATGCAGTATGGAGGACACCCAAGAGAATGAATGGGACCATTTAACACGATCCATAGCCATCAAAACATCTTTTGAATCCTGAATGTAACCAGGGCATCCCATGGCTAAGGGTTGGAGATGTTGGTCCAACCAATTGCCAATTCTTTCAAAAAGGGAACCATTTCCCGAGATGATCGGTCTCAAGGGGAAGGAAATTGTTGTTTATGGACTTTGGGGAAAAAAGGGGGAAATTTTCGGAAACTTTACTTTTAAAACTGTTGCAAAATTTTTTAAAAAGACAACTATACACCACTCTTTAAAAAAGTTTTTTTAGTTGTGGGGGGAAAAAATTTTAAATTTGGGTGTGTCCTAACTTAAAGATAAGGGAATTTCTTTTCCTCCACATTTTTTTGATCCCCCATAACGTAAAGATCATTTTTCCCAAAATGACAAAGATCCCCTTTTGCTTTAGTTTTGTACAAACTATTTAGGGATTATTTTTTATCTCATCTTCGCTATTCTTTCAAAATTTTGTAATATTTTTTTCTCCTGAGAAAACCCCCAAGTTTTAAATCCCTAAGTTCTTGTGTCACAATGGTTTGAAATTGCTCCATAAATGGAACTCGAGAGTTTACTGGGTAAAAATCCAGATTTTTAAAACGTTTTATATAAGATTCCCGGTTCGACGATTTTCTTTTATAATTTTTCTCCGATTTCCCAATTGTTTTAGTGAAAAAAAAAAAAAGTTGTTTTCCCAAATTTCCGGGTTTTAAATTTCATTATGTTTAAAGTTTTAAAAAGGGTTCATACCTCTTTCGGGGTACATCTTGGAAAAAAAATGTTTTCCCATTCAAAAGACGAATTTAAATTTTTTACGGCCTTGATGGTAAAAAAATATAGATCAAAATTTTATATATATATTAAAAAAAAAACTCGCCGGCTCCTTTTTCGCTGTTTAAAGGTGCCCAAATTAATCACAAGCAAATCCCCCCAAAAATCAAATTCCAAAAAAAATCAACCCCCATGCAAAAAAGTTTTTAAAAAAGTGTAAAAAAACACCTGTAAAAGTTCAACCAATTCCCCAAGATTTTTCCTGGATGTCACATCACCAGGAACCTCGCGCTAAAACCAGGTTTTGTCCAAATTTTAATCTTCAGTTTGGGGGATTTGTCGAAAAAAATTTAAAAAACATACAAAGTTTTGGTGTGTTAAAAAGGGTTTAAAGTCCGGCCCCGGGAGCGTGGGGGGGACCCCCACATACAGGCCCAAAAGACTAGAGTGAAAAACCTAAGGCTGTAGCTAACGAAAAACCGAGCAGGCTTCAAGAACCCAAAGCGTTTCAGAAATTAAGGGTCCCCTTCAACAGCCCTGTTTTTTGGGTTTTTTTTTTGTTGGTATTGTTGCGTGTCCCCGGGGAAGAGGGCTTTATTTTGGGTTACAAAGGGTTTATCTTGAATGTAGAAGCGTGTTCAGAATCTGATGTTTCTGACAATTTACAGGTAGAATCACCGCTTTCCAATCTAAATGCTACTCGTCGGTTTCTCTTATATTTGTCTTTTTTCAAGCTAGATCGAATCGGTTGGTTTTTGCCCTTTGGGACTTATATACCTGGGCCCGAGGGGTAATCATTTAGTATCTAGATTACTGAGTTGCTGTTTTTCGTAATCTATGATTAATTGCATAAGTTTAAGTGAACAGTCCGTCAAGGTTGCATTCCAATTGCATATAAAAGATCGTACATGAAAAATGGTTTTTTTATGGATACTAGGCCTCTGGGACCTTTTTCATGATTTGTAGGTAACCTATCCCCCCAAAATTTTTTGATTTATTTAGTCATAGATATCTCTACTTCCAACTTTTTTTCTTTAAACTCATATTATTTTGAGTCTCCAACAAAGCATCCGACTCAAAAAGTTGTGGCGCTAAAGTGCATCTAGTTGGATTCTCAATAGGGGTGAATGCTGTATCCATATAAGGGTCTGGTTGAACATTGATCTCATTGTGGGAACATACTTACTATATACATGTTGAGTTCTCTAATAATATAATTTTTTTTATTTATAAAATAATAATATATATTTATATATAAAATTTTAATATATAATAAAAATAATTTTTCAATGTATTACTTTTTTTTTAAACCCAAATATCGATTAGGGGTTTTAAAACCCCACCCGGTCAGATAATTAGGGCCACATGTATGAACTGTTTTAGGTCTAAAATTTCACTCTTTTTCCCCCTAGTAACCTATGGCAAAAAAAAAGATTTTTTGACCCAAACAGGGCTACATGTGGCCCCTTTAAAAAAAAGTATTCCTCAGTATCGGGGAGACGTGAAAAAGCTCATAGCTAGTAAAGTTTTTGATCGTTTTTTTTTAAAAACCATTACGCACCAAGGGTCTCAAAAACCACCCGAGTTTTCGTTTTGGGAAACGGTGAGCTGATATTTAATTTTTTTCAATTTTTTTAATTACCTAATCTACCCTAACCCACAAAACCCCGACACTCGGCCATAAAGGGGGACCCCCAACTGGAACACAAGCACTATAGAGACCCTAAATGCCCTACAGGGAAAAAACCAAAAATTCTATATGGAAAAAAAAAAAACAAAAGATACAAGTAAATATGCAAATAAGGTGTTGTCAGCAATTTGGTGCTATAACAATGGGGAAAAAAGTATTATCAGCCACCAATTATGCAAGTTCCCCACTTAAAAAGAGAGAGACCTGAAAATTGACATCATAGGTCGACCTCAAATATGAGAAAAAAAAATAGAAAACAAATCCGGAAACCCCCTTTGCCCCTGATCGGGAAAAGAATTTTTTTGAAAATTTATTGGTGGAAAATAAGATTTGGCCAAAAACAAAATTTCCTCTCAATACTTTTTTTCTATACCTTTTTTTGGGCTATACAGAGGCAGACGTTTTCGGTCTTCACGAGGTTGGCACACACTTTTTGCTGGTAGTTCTAATCTCCTAATCTCCTGATCCCCTCCCCCATGTAATCCCCAAACCATACCTCCCCTTATCATCTCTCCCCTAATCTCCTGATACCCCCCTCATGTAATCTCCATCCATAACCTCCCCAAACATCTATAACTTAATCTCCTGATTCCTCCCTCATGTAATCTCCATCCATAACCTGCCTCCCCATACATCTCTGGTGAGGCTCCGCATGGGGGGAGCATAATTTTAAATGCGCAAGAATGTGTCGACTTGCTTTACAGCAGCCAGAATACAGGGGAGTAAACGCCTGGAAAGATATCGCAATGCATGAGGGGTCCTGTACTCTCCCCCCACATGAGGGCTGCTGAGGGACCCACAATTGCGTCTGAGGAGAAGCCCCAGGGGCAGGAGTGGGACAACTTTTTCAGTTCTACATGTTTCAGATTTACGATTAGTGTTGTGCTCTGCATAGTGACCCTGTAGGTTCTATCTAAGATTGTATCCAAATGTGGGAATACCCCTTTAACCTGATTGTATGGGTGTAGTGCAGTGACAATTACTGGGTGGAGTGTCGGTGCAGTGACTGCAAGGAAAGTTTAAAAGTTTGGCTGCGCATTGAAACAGTTTGGAAAAAGGCAGAGTCTGGAAGACTGAAAGTAAGGGGTTACGTATCGGGATAGGAAGGCATTAGGGCAAAAATAAGGCTATGTCACACGGCTTAATTGGGGACAAAATTTACCCCCGAAATTACGCCGGTGGAGGGGGGGCGGACGGGGGAGTGAGGGGGGGCCGGGCATTTAACCGGCCCTTTGACTTGAATTCCAGCGGCGCGTAACGCCGCAGAAATTTCACATGTAAATTTACTCCCCCGCCCAGCGGATTCGCCGGGGGGGGAGAGGAACGTAACCCATATTTTCTCTATGAAACTTGAATTACCGTAATAATGGCCCATTTTGGGCCCGTAATTGGCGCACTTCGCGCGTAAAACGGACCGAAATACCCCCCATCTTAAGCCGTTGAACATCCCTTTAAGCTTTTTTTCCCATTTCCTATGAGATAAGGACGGTTTCGGAGATGGTTTTCTTTTGCTAAAAACAGGTTAGTAGATGAGGGAGGCGAAAATTCAGTTTTTGGGAGAGCCATGTTTTTGGGACAGACCCAAAATCACTGGGGTTTTGAGTAGCACGGGGTGAGCCACAGGGAAAAGGATGTCATTAGTGCAGAGATGGGGGTAAAAACCCAATCTCGATAGTGTCCAATGGGAGCCGTGTAGAGGGGAGAGGACCAGAACTGATCAAAAAAATCAAAAAACCCTCTACGGTGTCACCCGGGAATCGCACCGACCTGAGAATACAGATAACACCTCATTTTTACAAAAAAAAAAAAACCCCCAAAAAAAAATAAAAACCCATATAAACAGGCAAGTAAACCCCCCCCCGTTTTCTATGTTGATACAAAAAATAAAGTTATGGCTTTAGGAAGACGGGGATGGAAAAAATGGGACAAAAAAAAAAAAAAAAAAAAAAAGACCGGGGTCAGGAAGGGGTTAAGCATAATTTCCTGTCCTTATAGGAAGGTTTTAAATTTCAATATACAAGTATACCCGGAATTTTCTGACCCTTGTTACATCCAATCTGAAGAATCCACTGATTTTTAAAATGTTGCCTTTTTGGCCTACAAACCTAGGGACCTCCTCAAATCGATGACCGCACTCCTCACCACTTTCCAGAATATTCCACCCTCTGGTTACTTTGTCTAATAAGGTTGGAGCTGATCATACTTTTTTATTTTCATTTATTTCCTAAGTTTTTGTATCCAAAAAACGCTGGTGAGGCCCTGCACCTCTTCATCTCTCTTTCCATTTCCCCTAACCACACCCTGTTCTGCTATTTTACCCCTATCCTATAAACATTTGGGGGAGGGGGGGAAAGCTTTCTGGTCCCCACTATATTCTTCTGACCGTGGGTTTTGAAAACCCTGGTCGACATAAGACGTTTCCCCCCTTTTTACTTCCACATCCCAAAAATTGGACAGCCTAGGCCCCTTTCCCCACCTGAACATTTTTCCCGGATAATACATTGAAACAAATACCTTACCACACATATCACTATCATACTGCTATCAAACAAATCCCACTATACCACCATTACTAAAAATGTTACTACGTAAGGACCTATTTAAACGCCAAACATGCCAGAAATTACCACCACTGGTGACGAATAATACCTCTACCTATACTGAATAAAGATCAGTATACAAAGACCAAATTTCCACTATACAGGCCCCCTATAGTTGTAAACCAGAAAAAACAGGCTCTGCAGACGTATATTTCCACTATACAGTCCCAATAGTGTAATACCCGTGTACACGGCTTTTTAGACATAGAAGTTTATTAACTGCCTTAATATTGTGACTCACAGGTGACGTTTCTCTGATAGTCTTGACTTTTTCTTTTTTTCTGCTCTTCCCAAACCCCTTTATTACATCTCTGCCTGCCACTTATCCCGGTAGATTTGGACACATATATCTTAGAATCCACACTTTTTCAGCAGCTCCCTCACTGTCCCCCACCTCTGTAAAGCTTCCCAGGGGTGGGATATCCCTTATAGGCCATAGCTTAAAGTCTCCTATAGGGGTGGGCAGGAACCCAGGGGAACCCCCTGGAGATTGTGCTTCAGCTATAGCCTGTACCCCACAGAATCATATTGCCAGTTAGGTAGAACCCCAGGTAGACCCCCATTAGATAGGGGGTAGGTAGATAGGTTGGTAGGCTCCAGGTAAATAGGTAGCCAGTACTTTGGCCGCAGTAGGTAGATGGGTCCGAGTTAGGTAGGTAGGCACCAGGTAGGCAGTAGTTAGGCCCCAGTTAAGTAGGCAGCCCCCAGGTAGATAGGTAGGCCCCTGTTAGCTATGTGGGCAGTAGGTGGGCCCCAGGTAAGCTGGAAGTGGGCATTAGGTAGGTAGGCTATAGGAGCCCAAATAGGTAGACAGGCTATAGGTGGGGACCACATAGGTAGATAGGCTATAGGTGAGGCCCACATAGGCAGTTAAGAAGTTCTAAAGTTGGGCCCACATAGGTAGGTATATAGGCTATAGGAGCCCCCACATACACATGCAGGGTTTAGGTAGGTTATAGGGGGCTCCATATAGGTAGACAGGCTTATGGTAAGTTATAGTGGAGCCCATATAGGTAGGCAGTTTTAGGGGGCTTCACATAGATAGGCAGGCTTAGAGTCGGTTACAAGGGGCCCCATATAGGTAGGCAGGCTTAGGGTCGGTTACAAGGGGCCCCATATAGGTAGGCAGGCTTAGGGTTGGTTACAGGGGCCCCACATAGGTATGCAGGCTTAGGGTAGTGTACATTAGTACTAAAGATAAAAAAAAAACTTACCTGTCTCCATGATTCCCCGACATGACGAGGGCACAGCCCGCTTCTGAGCCCTGCATGGGTGGCGCGATGATATGATGTCATTGCGCCGCGCACGTGATCAGTTAGGGCGGATGTCTGGTAGGCCTAAGGTCTAACAGGCTGATAAGCTAAGACCGGGCAGTCCTGCTTCTGAAAGCTCGGGCCAGAGGACCTGAACGTTCCAGGCCCCATAGTAGTTGCTTTGGCTGATCCCTCGGTAGTTCCGCCCCTGTTGGACGGTTCAGACTCTTCGACATTTTATCAATTTGTGTCTACCGATCAAATATTGTACAGATTGGTCAAGTTCCTCTCCAGAGACCCCCATAAAGAAACACAAGGTCCCCATATCTGAGCCATGTAATTAGGTGCCCGGAGAGTGGACAGCTGGACACTGACTGTGCTCCAAATGCAGAACATATTTGTGTAACTTGGAGCTGCCGAGACCCCATCAAAGTAATATTCTGAATAGTTCTTTGTTAGTATCGGATCTAATACGTTTATAAGGAAGGAGGTGTGTGTGTCTGTGTGTTTTAGGCGGTCCTCCTACTCACTCCACTGTGCCCTCCACAGCTAGTTAAAGCAAATATATAATGTGTGTCTATATAGTAACCCGCTCACATTTGTAAATATTGTTATTCTATTTTTCATGGGACAACAACTGAGGATCTGCACAATGTAATCAGGTGCAAGCTTGGTATCACAGGGGAAATTTGTTGTGAACTCTAATTCAGCACAGCCATCAGTGTCAAAACCACTGGCAACAAAAATAAGTAGATCCCAAAGTAAAAATGAAAATATGTTCCCAATTTGCCATTTTCCCTCCCCAGAGTCATGCGATTCGTGTTACACGGTCTCAAGTGTGAATGGGAGATGTTGTTAAGTTGGTGTTATCGCTCTCACACTGTTTCATGCTGGTCACTGGAAGTTGAATATGGCAAAGAACAGTCTGAGGATCTGAGAAAAAGAATTGTTGCTCTGCATAAAGATGAC
The DNA here is from genome assembly GCA_025379985.1 of Phyllomedusa bahiana. Lineage (NCBI taxonomy): Eukaryota > Metazoa > Chordata > Amphibia > Anura > Hylidae > Phyllomedusa > Phyllomedusa bahiana. The sequence continues at coordinate 17,524 of JAODAL010033902.1, read as the reverse complement.
CGAAGCTATAAGAAGATGCCAACACCCTGACACTGAGCTGCAGCGTGGAAGTCCAAAGAACCCACATACAGCAGTTTTTAACAGGACTGGATCCAATCACGAACAGACCTCACCATGGTCGACCAAAGAAGTTGAGTGCAAATGCTCAGCATCCTATCCAGTGATGAGCACTGCCAGCATTGCTGCAGAAGTTACAGAGCTGGGGGTGAGCCTGCCAGTGCTCAGCCCTTAATCCTCACGCTGCATCAAATTGGTCTACATGACTGTCGTCCCAAAAGGGAAGCATCTTCCAAAGATGATGCACAACGAAGCTGAAATACCCATTTGCTGAAGACAAGCAGACTAAGGAAATAGATTACTGGAACCATGTCTGTGGTCTGATGAGACCAATATATAGATAGAGAGAGAGTGTTGAAACGTATTTGGTTCAGATGGTGTCAAGCGTTGTGGCGGCAACAAGCTGAGGAGTACAAAGACAAGTGTGCTTGCCTACAGTCAGGCATGGTGCGCGGGAGTGTCATAGTTTGGGGCTGCATGAGCGCTACCAGCTGTGAGGAGCCACAGTTCATTAAGGGAACCATGAATGCCAACATGTACTGTAACATCCTGAAACAGAGCACGATCCCCCTACTTCTGGGCCACAGATCTTCAGTGTTGTCTTATGAAAAGATAGAATACAATATTTACAAAAATGTGAGGGGCGTACTCAATTTTAAATAGTGTATGTGAATAGATAGATATTCAGTCGTTGTACTGGGAGAAGAACTCGGCCCTTAAATGGCTTCATTTTTTGTTACAGTCACTGTCCTGGGATGGGGTATCCACTATAGTGTAGGTGTATATATGTACATTATAGAGGTGTATATAAAGTGTGATCTTGCTCTCGGTCCTCTTCGTCTTCAGGTTCCTCAGGTCCGGGACTCTCACAGCTAAAGACAATGGACCCTTATAAATTCAATGACCACCAAAAGGGATGGACAAGAACGGTGAACTCAGGGCCACCAGGATATTAGAGATCTCACCCTGGAGATCATCTACTTGGATAACTGGTGTGAGGTGAGAGTCTCACATCAAATCGCTCTTATCTCTATCAGCAAACAGGTGGAATGTTGGGCAGGTGAGGGGTTTTTAGAATCTATGTAGTGATCAGTGTCTCCCCATACACAGGGGATTACACCAGTAGTGAAGAAGTGTTTTCGGTGGAGTGTGTGGCATACCGTGTTGTTGTCAGGAGGAGGAGCAGCACCCAGAGCCCGAGCTCACCCGCATTCACTGACACAGAAGATCCTAGACCTGACCACCATGGATCACGAGCTGCTGCCTGGAGAGGTGAACAGGGAATATGGCAATGATATAGTAACACCAATGTAGAGGTTAGGTGAATGCTGGGACATTATACATAACACAGGGTATGATGGGTCTGGATGATGAAGAGGTGAGGGGAATGCTGGGAACATTAATAAATCAGGGGGATGATGGGTTCTGGATGATGATGATGGATCCTTGTGTTGTCAGGTTCCTGTAAGGTATCAGGATGTTGCTGTCTATGTTTCCATTGCGGAGTGGGAGTACATAGGAGGAAATAGGGATCTGTACCAGGAGGTCATAATGGACGATTCACGGGCCGCTGACATCACAAGGTGAGAGGAGATATAGACACAGCAGGGGAGTGAATTCAACCAGAAACTAGTGTCGTGTCTCTATCTCGTCTTCTCAATGGATGAAGTTGATGGAGATGTATATGTATTAGACAGATATTACCACTGCTACATGTATCTGTAACTGTTGGTACCGAACAGATGGATGCTAGTCTAGGAGAAATCCTGTTGAGAGTTTGTACCCGTCCTCTGTTTCCCAGGGACTGTCCAGAGGAAATGTCCCAAAGAATCATCAGGTAGAGGGAGCCTGAAGTTCCTCTAAATATGAACAGAATGGAAACAACCTGCACTTATTTCATGGTTTTGTTATATAGGGAGGAAGATCTCTGATTGATATTAAGGTTGAGGAGAAAGCAGAAGAGATGGACGTACCAGGATCCTCAGGTAGATGAGCATCTATAAACAAATCAGTATACCGGGTGTGGACATCTTGCAGTCACAGATGGGCTCATAGATATTTGGGGGTTTCTTATGTCGTTCTTGTACTGCTGGCACCTGTATTGTTCCATATGTCACATCAGGGTGAAGATCTGACTGGATACTAAAGTGGTGGCTGAAGATGTAAAGCATGAGGGAGCGGTTTTTGCATGACCGAGGATGAGTGTCGTGAAGGAGGGAGATCCAGAAGATGTGACCACAGGTGAGTAGTAATGAATTTCAGAGCTTTCTTCAGGGAAAAAATTTCCTGGAAACAGCATGAATTCTTAGTGAATTGGATAAAACAAGGTCATGAGAAACCTTTATTAAAGATTTGATGGAAAACCTCGCTTGTCTACTTTCCACCACATCCTAGTGATGTCTCTCATAACAATGGAGGAACCTCGGTGCGCGTGACTGACAGACGTTAGGCCGTACAGACTCACTCATCGTCCGTCCTATGTGTTCAGTGGTGATGGGCCTTTGTCTCGCATGATGATTTGGTTATAGCATGAGGCTATATGCTACTAAACAAAATGATGTCCTCTTGTTATTAAAGTGCCTGCCCCATTGGTATTGAAGGGAAGATTGTGTGGGCAGAGGACAGACCTGATTGTTCAGACAAGGTTGTGGCATACTCAGAAGTCTTATCAAGTCCAGGTCTATGTGATAAAAGTGATGACGTGAGTTGTAGAGCAGAATCTCCACTGTGGTCACTAGATACGTTACAGCGTTTATACAAGGATTTATATGGTGCTGGTACACAGACAGGTTCTCCACTTGTAAGGAGTGAAAGTAATGACGAAATACACACTCTGTAAAGTTCCCTATCATTATCTCCAGCGAGATCGTTTGTGTGCAGCACAGATGCAGCGGGATGACAGGCCGGCGTTAATGACTCATATAAGGTTTCTGGTAGGTTGTCACTGAGGGACTCTGGAGACCGACTGCATCACACAGCTGATGTGGGTCCAAGAGGCAACATCCAGGGGCCCTAAACATGCATTAGTTTTTGGTCGGTGGAATTAAAGGTCAGAGTAGTATTGGAAGTTTGGTCAAGCTCCTTTCAACCAATGTTGGAACATTTCTAGCTATGCTACATGTCGCTCTTGTTGGAAGATCTTATCCACACAGGGAAGGACAAGACGCCGTATAACGGAGCTGTTTGGGGTTCTCGTGATGTGCAAGCTTGGATTCATGGGTTGAGGACATCGTTCCAACATCCATGAGTGGCTCAGAGAACGCCTGGAAAGACTTTACCACAGACCCCTTTATGCTGCCTATCACCAGTAATTTCTTCAGCAATGGTTCTAGGTGTTTTCTCCTGATTTTTTTTGTATCCTGACACGGCAATATCCATCCGTTCCATGAAGCAGAAACTGTGACTCATCAGAGAAAATAACCCATTGCCAATCAGCAGAGCCTAGTTCCAATACTACGATGAAAATTGAAGATTTCTGCTGACCCAACTTAGTTCGTAGACGTGTGTTTACATCTGTGTGCTATGGGGCCCCAATGCAGTAGGGTTAGACAGTAGGTGCGGTCACATCTGGTCTGTATAGGGGCCCATATGCAGGACTGTTTGCTTTTGTGTCATAAATTTTAGTTATAACAGCAATGAGGGATGTGTGTGCAGATAGCCTATCACACCTTACATAGCTAGCAATCTACGCAACACAGGGAATTCTGCATCAGGCTACGTGACATTGGAAGAGGAAAAGTGGTCATGCTGGATCAGCTATGGCTTTGTCCAAAAATAAAATAGTTAAAAACTGCTATTCGTTTTCCAGCTTAAGGTGCTTTTCACACGGTGCATTTTTGATGCAATTTTTTATGAAGGAAGGCAAATAAGTAATGCTGTACATTTCTGCACAAAAAACATGTCAAAAATGCCACCGTGTGAAAGCCACCTACAAGGAATGTTTCTCTTTTGCGGTTTGAAAAAAAAATTCATAGATTCCTTTTGTTTAAATTTTTTTAGCTGAAAATTCTGTGAGATCTTGAAGGAAACTACAGGTCCTCATTAAGTTATAAAGTAGAAGAGATCATGAAGTACTCTTCAGGAGAAAACCACAATACCTTGAATGTACATCCAGGACAATCACTCAGAACAGGACCTGTAGAGTAATAATGAGGAACATTCTCTTGACCACACCACAGAATGGTGCACGAGTACAGTGCAAAAATAGGGAAAAAGTTTTCCATGTGGTTCAATGGGAATAAAGTGTTTACAGACGCTCAGGTCTTCTTAAACTCACAGATGAATCAGACTGGGGATGGATCCAAATTCATGTTTAGATAGTATTTTTAAAAAAGCTTCAACCATAAGTCAGGTATAAACGAACATGAGAGATGCACACAGGAGATAAGCACTTTTTCATGTTAGATTGGGAAATATTTTTACACAGAAAAATCAAGTCTTGTATGTACATAGAGATTAACACAGGGAAAGCCTTTTTTCATGCATCCAATATGTGGGAGATCTTTTACTAAAGAAAGAAGATTTGTTCAATGAGAGAATTCACACAGAGAAATGCCTTTTTCATGGTTAGAATGTGGGAAATCTTTTACCCACAGATCTCAAACCTCATTAAACATGAGAGAATTCACACAGGAGAGAAGCCTTTTTTCATGTTCAGATGTCGGGAAATCTTTTTCAGAGTAAAGACAAGTCTCCTTTACACATGAGGAGAATACCTCATACAGGAGAGAGCCGGTATTATGTTCAGAAGGTAGGAAATCTTTTACATATATCAATCATATCTATGTTATACACAAGAGAATCCACACAGGAGAGAAGCCGTATTCTTGTTCAGAATGTGGGAAGTCTTGTTACAGAGAAAGCAAGTTTGTTAACATGAGAGAATTCACACGAGGAGAGAAAAGACTTTTTATATGTTCCAAAATGTGGGAATCTTTTAACAATAAATTAAGGTCTTGTTATACAGAGAGAATTTCATGCAGGAGAGGAAGCCTTTTTCATGTTCAGAATGTGGGAAATCCCCTTTTACAAATAACAGGGTCTTTTCATACATAAGAGAATTCACACGGGGGAGAAGCCCTTTTTCATGTCCAGAATGTGGAAATCTTTTACAGAGGAATAGAGCAAAACTTGTTATACATTGAGAGGAATTCACAGAGGGGAGAAGCACTTTTCATGTTCAGGTGGCATCTTGGAAATAATCACATCTCATTGCACATAAGAGAATTCGCACAGAAGGAAGGTGTAAGTTGTCTAAAAGGGAAACATTATAGAAATTGTGAACTTTTTTTTATTATTAAAGCAAAATCTTTGTTGCTTCCAACTACCTGAGATGTTCGACGAATATTAACCAGCCAATAACAGTGTGTAAGTTGTATAACAATGTCAGAACCACGAGCGCATTAGGTCTGTAGGTTAGTGTAGAGTCTAAACAACAAAAAAGTAATATTTTCTATGTATAATTGCCAAAAACACCCAAAATACCCATGTAAATCTTCATGCAGTATACTAACATTTATATAATAAACATTGTGCACCTGTTTAAAAAAATTCTGTGCACAGCATTTCAGTTCCAATCGGCAGGTGATAGGTCACATATTGGATCATTTGTGGTAAACTTATGCATGCTTAGATACTAGGAGTACATGTATGAAAAACTGTACATAAAAGTCTAAAACTTACTTTTTGCCAATAGCAACCAACAGAGTGCTCCTCTCATTTCATATACTGCTATGGAAAAAAGTGAGGGGGCGGCAATTGATGGTTGCTATGCGTTTAAGGACCTAGTCAGTTTTCATACATGTGGTCTAGATTATTTAGCTCCATATGTAACCAATTTGTAATAATAAATGCACAATTGCCCAGTCCAGAGCCATAAAAGGAACAAAAGGCTACAACAGACACACAAAACACGGGGAGATATTACCTAATGCCCATGTCGGGGGCGCTTGACTCATTTGATATTAGCGCCGTACACTGGTGTCATCATGATTGGAAGCTACAAGACCTAAAGTATTCACAATGTTCCAAAATTCCTTCATCAGGGAAACCCATAGTGCGCTATAGTCCCGATTTTTTTTTTTTTTTTTTTTTTTTTTTTTTTTTTTTTTTTATTAATAACAGCCCCTAGAAACCAATCAGTATTATGTAGATCGAAGCATACTATGAGGTCATTCGCACTTAAAAAGAATCAAAACTTTATTAAACTAATACAAAAAAGTAACCAAACATAAACACACAAGATAAAGAAATGTTTGTCTAAATTACTTTACAGTTTATTCAAGAATATTAATTACAAGCAAACAAGTAATGTCCAGTTCATGACCATTTGGAGCAAAGTTTTCTAATAAAAATTCTCTCCTATAAAATAAGTCTATGTCTATGATATTGGGGCTGAAGCTTACTTCTAACCTACAGGATTCTTATCCTTTTTTTTTCAAATGGGAAACACCTGTATTTTTCATCAAAACTAACTTTCCTCTCCTACTAAGCTCTCTTAAACATGAACTTGAGCTGAATACCCAGAGTCGAACAATTCCTGGACGGGCAGAATTGTATTATACAGGAGAATTATGTTGCCTAAAGTGTTATATTTTTTCAGAACTTTTCTATTCTTATTAGGCAAATTTTTATGACTTTCCATTGCCAAAATATCCATTGATTTGGCAATCATAGAAGGACCCAGGGACTGGCCTCCTCTCTCATGATAAGGAGATGAATTTGCAGGGTTTGGCTTGCCTAATTTGAGATTTATTAATTTAACGACTGTCATTAGACAAGGATTGAGAGCATGGAGAGCTCTCTCTAGCCATACGTCATTAACCATTGACCATGGTGGGCTCACCTCTGGTGATAGTCACTTTCTGATACTGGAGATAGCTAGCTCCTCTAACATCCCTAGTATCCCTTCATTATGTCACTTTCCAGCCCTCTTCTAGCATTGTCCAGAAGTTCCTAACATTTGTATACTCAATAGGTGAATTAGGCTTGTTACACTGAAGACTCTACCAGGGTGTGGAATTAATCCCTTTCACAAAATTGGTTTGAGAAATATAAAATTTCCATTGTCCATCATTTAGACACGTGCTCATTTTTTGAAAGAGATCTTGGAAAGGAAATTGAGTTCTGACTCATATATTTTTAATATCTTGCCAAGAGTCTCTACTGAGATGTCATAAAGGAACAGGAAGAAATGTTATCTGATCTTCTACACCAAAACATCCAATTTATCAAAAGGTTAAACAAACTAATTGGGAGAGAGAAGAAAGGACTTTTTATGACTAAAATAGGAAAAGAAAAAAAAACATTATAAAGGGCAATCATAAAGCATCTGGCAAGCTCCAGTTTTATGGGACAATACCTGAAGCTCTTTGCTGGTGGTCACTGTTATCCTGCACCATTTAGTTAGGTTACCCAAATACTCTCCTACTGCTGGAGATCGTTGTGGTGATCCTGGATCTGTCTTGCCCATTACTATGTGCCTTCTGGTCTAATGTCCTTGCTGTAGCCATCAGCTTCTGCCCAATGTCCAATGCCCAGTAGGCAGGAAATCTGCTCTGTTTCTGCTTGGTGATAGGACTCCATCCTGCCTCATGAATTGTGTTCCCTATTCTTTGTCTTATAGAGAATCTGCAGTGTGCTAATTTGCACATTCTCTGGATCTGTGTCCACCAATTTGTGGGACCTGTGTATTTCCTAATGTACCAAAGGCGGGAATTGGTTGGAAAAAGTCATTTGTATCAGATTTAATAACTGTTTTTGTATTTCTTGAATCCTACTTTCAATAAAAAAATATTAACTCCACTTAATCATCGCTGGAAAATTATTTTGGTGAAGTGCCATTCCTAGTATATATACTTCTCAATTCCCAAAACCTGTAGCCCCCATCAGTGAACCTTGAGGTATTTTAAAATTCTTTGCCCATACACTAACTGTACGGTGGGGGCGATAAAAGACCTTTTTGCATTAGAATGAGGGAACATCTCCATCAAATATATGGAGAGGTTTTGCGGGTTAGTTTGGGAGGCCAAAGTCCAGGACAGGTTTGCAAGTGCCGGTATGGGTGACAGAACACAGTAGGTGTATCTGTAGGAAGGTAACGCTAGTCCCAGGGTCTAGTTAGCGGCTTGGAATAGCGGCAGGTATACAGCAGTAGCACCAATCTCTTGGGGAAGGAGACAGGGACCAAAACCCCAAGAGATTGTGGTGTTGGACTGTTGGCCTGTACTTCATCACCTGCACTCTCAGATAATTGCCATGACCTTCAGGGGGTGAAAGGGGATAGAGATATATTCTATTGGAGTCATGTAACTACATCAGACAGCGTTGCATTTATTTATAAACTAAAAATGGTCTGCAGAGAGTTTATTTAACCCCTTCCTGACAGATTTGGTCATAAAATATGCTTTGTTTTCTAACTTCCCACCTTTCCAGACATTATAACTTTTGTATTTTTCCCGCCTACTTAGGACATGAGGGCTTTTATTTTGTGGACTATGTGGACTTTCTAATGATGTTCATTTGTATTACCATAGTATCTATACTGGGGACCGCAAAAAGATTCTAAGTCGGGCAGAATGTGAATAAAATAAACGTTACTTGCGTCATGTGTGCAGGTGTTTTGCTTTTATTGGGTTCAATCTTCGGTGATAAATGAATTGTGTTTCTGTATTATTAATAATAATAATAATAATAATAAATCTTTCTATAGCGCCAACAAATTCCGCAGCACTTTACAAATTCAAGGGTAAACATAAAGTCATTACACCGTTAAAAGCTACTTACAAGAAGGAGGACAACAAGGTGTGAGGGCCGATGCTCGTGAGAGCTTACAATCTATTAGGGTGTATGGGGTAAAACATTACGGTAGAAGTGCCAAGTTTTACGTAATGGTCCGGCATGTTTCATAAATAGGGGGTGGTTTACATGAAAAATGGATGAAAATGCCACCCAGACTGTACATCTATATACAGATAAGGCCTGTGAGTGCCCAAGTGAATTCTACAGGGTTGATAGAATCGGCAAAACCTACATGTTGGGTGACCCTCTTGTTATTCTATTTTTGAAATTTGCGTGGCGGGCATTTTCTGCAAACTAATACGTCTTTTGTCAGACCTGAGATGAAGGCATTTTTTTCCACTTTTATTGCACCTGTTTGGAATACAGGCGACTTTTTGATTAACTTTATTCCGTATTTTGTATGGGAAGTGAAATGAGCAAAAAAATGCACTTTTGTCATTTGGAATTTTTCAGATGTGGCGACACCAAATATGTGTAAAGTTTTATTTAATTCTTTTTATTTGTAAAATGGCGAACAGGTGTGAATGCCTGGGGCTGGAAGTAGGAAATCGAAAACATGGCAGCGGTGGAAGCCTTCACAAGGTTTCCAGCTGCCATGTTCACCGATCAGAACCCTGTCATTTCGGGGTTAAACAGTGCGTGATTACGGAGTGACCTCCCGCACTACAGCTGGCGGGTGTTAGCTGCAATTAGCTGCTAACACCCAATGGCTATGTAGCAGGATCACAGGCTTTAAATAAATAGTAACTGTCAGAAGCGGACCCTCTAATGTGAACGTCCACTTCTGGGGCAGCTGTGGATGGCTATTTGTAGGTTGTTTAAGGCCAATATTCTTTAAGCTTCCCACCTTAATAATATCAGCCTGCAGCTGCTGGTTTTACCTTGGCTGGTTAAAATGGGAGGATCCCACATCATTTTATTTTTATCCTTTATTAAAAATCTAAAAAGAACAAATTATCTTTTTTTTTTTTTAAATGACGTGAAGACTCCCTAATTTCCATAGCCAGCCAAGGTAAAACTGATAACTCTAGTCTGGTATTATCAGAATGGGAAGGTCCATGGATACTGATCCCTTCTCACCCTAAAACTACGAGCCCATAACCACCAAGAAAGATGAATAGGCCATGAAGGATGTGGTGTAAGGGAGGACAGGGACTTTTAAGAGGGAGGGCGGACCAGGGAGAGAGGGAGTGATGAAGGTCACAAAACTTCTTTTGCTGCTTCCTCTATAGTTATAACTGACAGCCTCCTGCAGCAGTGACATCAGCGGGAGTGTCTCATGACCCTTCCCCAGCACCTGTTTACCTTTGCAGTGTTCATGAGAGTTGGCCAGTGACTGTCTGCAGCAGGGCTGTGGAGTCGGTAAGCCAAAGCCCCGACTCCTCAATTTCCCCTAACTCCGACTCCCGATTCCCTCATACATGGCGCATGTTTAAGAGAGAACTTAATTTAAGATTTTTATCATCCTTACAATATAATAATCAAGCTATTTAGGTAGAACACAAAATATATTTTATTTGATACAACTTTAGAAAACACAAAAACTAGTTTTCAACAAAAAACAGTTCTGTATATCATTTGTTGGCGTACTATGAATTTGTTCAGGAGCGAAAACAGTATCGCCTACATCAGATCCCCTTTTAGAGATGACCTCAAATCCTGATCAAATTATTTTATAGGTTAGAGAACAGTCCTCTCTACACTAACTTGGGTATGGTGGCCAAAGCGCGTGACAACATGGGCCCCCATTAACATCTCTAACAATCTCGGGGTATATTATTTTTATTTATTTTTAAAGGCCATTGTTCTAGGGCGCTGTACATTCGAGGGGGTTACATACTAACATAAGTCAAACGAGTACAGTGATAAGTGATAATGACAATTGGCACGGACAGAGGGAGAGAGGCCCTAAATCCCGCGAGGGCTTACATTACAAGGAGGGGGAAAGAGACAGGAGGTGAGGGGCAGAATGTTTGTGGAGGGAAATAGTGACAAGGTTATGAAGGTTATAGGCAAGCCTGAAAAATGGGTTTTTCAGGTTGCTTTGAAGCTAGTGAAAGTGGAGGAGAGTCTGATGTGATGTATTAAGGAATTGCCTTAGGTACAGTCATTTTTGATGATCGGTTAAACTCTTCTACTTCTTTAAGAGCAAGTGAAAAATTTTGCTAAAACACAGTCAGTCTGTTTGCTGTGGGACGGGGGACTCTTTTCCCTTGCAGTAATTGTTTGGCCTGCTCCATGTAATCCGAATAATTTTCAAAGATTTTAAAACTCTTCATCCTGAGGAGGCTGAAGATATGGCATCAGCACTAGCATGATACAATTCCTCTTGCTGCTTCTTGGCAGTGCCTGATAGGCCACTCATCCCTATTTGCTACCTCAGTCAGAGCTTCTTTTCTTTAGTAATCTGTTGATCATCCACCATATACGATGACTTGGGTCCATTATAAAGAGCTGCCAAAAGAATATTTTATTATTAATAACAGTCTCTATCCCTGTTTAATTTTTCATTGAAGCAGCAATGCATTCGCGATTAAGCCTCTCTTTGGAAGGCAAAACCAGCACGTTCTTCAACTCCTTTACGAGAAGTTCAAGAGTTAAATCCTCCGCTTGTAATTTTTTAGTCACACTGTGAATGGGTGTTGAAGGGAGTTCCTTTAATTCAACCACCTGTGTCACTGACCTTAACAACCTTAGGGTTGGCCATGTTCCAAAAGAAAGGAGTAGTCAGCTCATCCGATCGCTCAATCATTACATAGGTATGCCCCACCGAGTGGCTTGATCTACAATTGCCCTTTTCCTAGCAAGTCTCTTCAATATGGAATCATTTTAGGGGTTCGGGCAGCAATAGCCTAATTGCCTCACCTTGCCAATCAGAGTTCCAGCATGTCCCTATTGCAGGACTGTCTCCTTTATGCCAAGCTGCAGCGTATGCACTGCACAGCCGCATGTGGTTAAATATGACAGAATTTTGAAGCAGTTCAGCATGATCTAATTCTAAAGTATCATGTTGCTGTTGTTCTTGTAGGCAATATCTGTTTGTTCCTCAGTTACTGTGGCTTCCACCATCTCACACATACTGAATCAAAGTTTCACTTCTCACTGTGTTGTTCACCGTCCTATTCTCATGCATCGTTTCATTGAACATATGTCTGAAGTATTGTCCAATTAGATAGAAAGAACCTGTTCTTTTTTGAGTTCTTAATCTTCCAGTACATTTTCCATGATGCTGGAGAAAACGATGGTGTGATGAGGCGTTAGTATCATTTACTGCGATGTCAGTGTCTGCGTAACAAATTATTGTTGTCCAAAAAAATCGTCGAAACATTATAGCAAAATAGTTCACTCTGTGACGTGTGAGGCGTTCCATTATTTAAGATATAAAAAGCGTCTCTGAGAACTTTTTAATTCTTTTTTTAAGATCTTTTTGGTGAAGGGCATTCTTCAATCACTAATTTTCTAATACTTCTCTCTTTCCAGAGAAATCCATAGTTTGCAGCCATTTCTACATAAAGAGCTGTAAAAGCTGGTCGAGCAAAATAATGATAATGTTCAGTGTCCTTCACAACAAGTCTAATGTGTTTTCCCTGAAAAATAAGACCTTGTTGAATCCCCGAATATAGGAACCCACGAAAAATTAGACATTGTGGAAATATTGCTGCAGCTTCCCATACACAGGGCTTTCCCTAGGGTTGGGACAGAGAAGAATGGGGGAGGAGTCGGGGGCGGATGTTCCCAAGCCACGCCTCACACGTGACATATTGTTCTGTAGCACCTGAGTGTTGAAGATGACTGTGCAGGAGTCAAGTGACTGTGCTGTCACCCCGGTCCTGAACTTCCACAGGGACAGGAGACAGAACAGTACATGTAAGTATGAGGGAAGAGGGGGTGAGACTCGAGCAATGACACTGAGACACACATCTCACAGATGGCTGATGGGGCATGGCTGGAACTTCTAGTTCTACAGTCCAGCATGTCACAATTTGCTTCCTATGAGATAAGTCACTGCAACTGCCATAAAATGTCCTTTACATACATATGTCCTACACTCTAAACTTTAATATATATATATATATATATATATGTGCGGTGTGTATGTATGTGTATATATATATATATACATTAATGTATATATATTTCCTATATATAAAATATATATATATAGTAAGCGTTCACCTCTTGTTACGGCCGCCATCTTGGCCCGGCTCTTGGGGGAAACTCTCGCTCTGGCCATCGCTCGCCTTTGGTAAACGGAACAGGGTCGACACAGGTCTCTTGATGTTGGCCTCCGCCAGCTTTATTCTCCAACACAGAAACATATACAGCAAACAAATAAATCCTAGGCCGTCCAGGCCACTAACTAAACATATTAGAGAGTCCCTCTCTAGCAGTGGTCTGGGTCTACTACCCAGGCACACAAACATGTACATCACACTGTAAGGATAGCACCTTGGCTGGCTTCTCTCAAGCATAGGGGGGGGAAGAGAATTCAGGATACTCTCCTGGACAAAGGATGCACACGTCCTCCACTGACTGTGAGCCACGCTCCCCTCTGGTATATTGGAAGACCAGGCTATTTAAAGACCTCCAGCTGTTGAGCAACTTCTCCTAATTTCCCACATGAAGTATTTAATCTCTTCCTGTTTACCCTTGCACTGCTGACCTCCTACACTGAAAGGCGCAACTTGGTAACCATACCTTGGTTTTCTACTACTGTTTTAGCCATTTTGACATATCGCATTTTCTTTGTGGAAGATTCCCATCCGCCCCAGGAGAGACAGCAACATTGTATGGGTGCTACATGAACATGCAATGATGGACTTCTACTAAAATCGTGTCAGAACACCTTGCACATGAATGAATTGGCCCAGTTGCACACTCCTGAAAACCTTCCCCAGACCAAAAAGCTGCCAACCAGTTGTTTTCTCCGCAATGTTGCTTTGTTTATTCTTGGTTTCCCCTGAAACGTTAATGTCCTTGTTCCATAACGAAAATTTTTAAACGATAAGAAAACAACATTTGCAAATTAGAAGGGGTTAAATTCCTATACGCCAAAAAAAACTGAAACTTTTCCTGTGTTGTGCTTGGTTATTAGAGGTGGGCCCACGGCTGGCTTCTAGGTTTTAACTAGACTAAAGTGGGGGGGGTTGGGTCTCCCAACTGTAAAAAAATACTTATGCGGCGATATTCTAGAAATTTGATCGGTTTTCCCCCGGGAGGCTGAAAACTTGGGTCCAACGGCGGGTACCATATGCCCCCTTCTCTGGCATCGCCCCCCTGGATCGGGGCCTTTTTTCCTGGGGAAAATACCCCTTTCTTTCCTACGTATAACCAAAAAGCGTTTGTGAAATTTTAGGCTCTCTTACAACCCTCTAGATAGATCGGACCTTTTCTTCAAATTTGTAACCCCCTTTTCCCCCCAAAAGGTCTAGCAGTCCCTTCTTTTTGGGGGGGTTCTAAACGCAAACCCATTGCGATATAAAACCCTGAACTTGGCCCAATTTTTAACCCTTTCCATTTCCCCCCCCGGGGAAGTTTCGGGTTTTAGCCCGCTTCGTTTTTTAAATAGCCCAATTCCTAATTTTTTGCCTCTATAAAGGATGTAGGGGGACTTCCCCAGACCCTTTCGCCCCTTTGAGCGCTATTTTTTTCATGCCCCCTCTAGGAAACTATCCCCTTATTTACAAAGCGCTATCTGCTTCTCCTATGAGTTTTCCCCATTCTTATTGTAAAGTTGGGAGGCGGAACTGGGCAAATCCTTTCTCGCAGATCTGGCACGGTGTTTCCCCTTACCCACAGAGCAGTTTACCCCCCCCAAAGCCAAGAAAACGAGCTTCAAAGTTTTTCTCGGGGGGTATGGGGGTTCCCTTTTTAAAATTCATCAATGTTCCCACAGTGCGGATCTTTGCCGGAGATGTGGGGAGGTAGTGGGGGACTATTTTTGCATGTATGGTGGAGCTGCGAGCCTTGAAAGGGGTTTTCGGGGGATGATGTTTATGACATTAATAGGAGGGAAAATGGTTGATTTTCCGAGGAACCCTGAGGCGGCCCTTCTTTTTATGTCCGTTGCCGATGTCCACTTCAAATGCCATTGTTGCGCCCATTTTCTTCAGGCCCCCAAGAGGGGTACCCTGAACTAAAATTCCCCCTGACCCCCCCCCACCATAG
Organism: Phyllomedusa bahiana; assembly: GCA_025379985.1. NCBI lineage: Eukaryota > Metazoa > Chordata > Amphibia > Anura > Hylidae > Phyllomedusa > Phyllomedusa bahiana. The sequence continues at coordinate 2,500 of JAODAL010033902.1, read as the reverse complement.
CGGAGTGGGTGGAGCAAACTTACATTTGCCATATGGAGGAGCTTTGGCGAAACCTTGACGACAATACAACAAGGGGGAAAAAAGGACCCCTTGGTCTCTTTCCAGCCCTCCCCCGGATTTCGTATTTTCTGAGTTAACGGGCCCAGGGGTGGAGCCACTGGGTGCCTGTGGTCATTCTCCTAACGCCTTAGGGCGACCTGCGTTTAGTCCTGGGTCTCTGCACCATTGTATAATTCTGCGCCACCAAACACTCCCTTTCCTTTTTTTCTTTCCCTTTTTCTTTGTTTGTTTCACTCCTTTTTTTATGAATAAAATTTTTGTTTTATTTTGAGTTTATGTGGGGTTCCCTTGTGGCACCTCTACGTTGTTTTGGAACATCGGTCTGCTTTCATTTCTAACTTATTTCTGACTAAATCAATTTTTTTTTTCCCTATGTATTGAGTATTAGATACTGTTCAGATTTTTAAAGGTTTTTTGCCTTTTTTGCTTTTTTTTAACGTGATGGTTGTATATATGCTTAAAATGCTTTGTGCACTTTTCACAGTTGAGAAAAATTTCGGTCTCTGGTTTCTTTCGTACCTGTTTTATCCATATTTTTAATAAAGGTTTAAAATTGAAAAAAAAAAAAGAGGGTGGTGACATCAGTTGCTCCGGCCCCTAACGTAGGGTTAGAGAGGTGCAGTGACTTTTGTCTGCTCCGGGGCCCCATACAAGTAGGGTTAGCAGAGGTGAGTGAAATCTGTCTGCTCCGGGCCCCATAACAGTGGGGGTTTCAGAGGGGCATGACATCCATCTGCTCCGGGGCCCCTACAAGTAGGGTAGCAGAGGGGGCAGTGACATCCGTCGCTTGGGGCCCTTACACAGTAGGGGTTTGCAAGGTGCGTGACTCCGTTGCTCGGGGTCCCTTACCAGTAGGGTTAGCAGAGGGGCAGTGAATCTGTCTGCTCGGGGACCCCTACCATAGGGTTAGCAGGTGTGGTGACACCATATGCCCCGGGGACCCTAAACAGTAGGGGTAGCAGAGGTGCGTGATGTTCTCCGGGGGGCCCCCTACACAGTTGGGTTAGCAGAGGTGCGGTGACATCCATTGTCCCGGGGCCTATACACGTAGGGTTAGCAGAGGTGCGGTAAAACCCTTGATCCGGGGGCCGCATCCCAGTAGGGTTAGCATAGATGCAGTGCTCCGTCTGCTCCAGGGGCCCCCTACACAGAAGGGGTTTGGAGGTGCATGCATCTGTTGCTCCGGGGCCCCCTACCAGTAGGGTTTTCAGAGGTGCAGTGCATCCGTTTTTCTCCGGGGGGTCCCATCACAGTAGGGTTGAGAGGGCAGTGACTTCCCTTGTCCCGGGTCCCATACACGTGGGTTTGCGAGGGCAGTGACATCCGTCTGTCCAGGGGCCCATTGCTTTAGGTTTTGTGTTTTGTTAGACCCACATTTGGTCAGCCCTGGGTCATTTTGGGGGGATTGTCCTATCAGTTTTCTTTTGCCCTCATGACCCCAAATAGCCAATGTTTATTCAATGGCAGGCGGAGTTCTGCCTGTCCCCGTGTTGTATTTCTCACTCACTATTCCTTTCACTACGCAGCGGCCAACAGATCACAAAATGTCAAAGCAATAATCAACTCTTTTTGCAGTCTCATAAATCGCCCCCTTATATCATAACAGCAAAGGGGATATGTGTGCGACAGCCTATACACTTCATACCTAGCAAGCCAGGCCCCAAGGGAATTCCTGATAGCTACATGAATGGAAGTGGAAAGTGGTCAGATAAGTGGTCCGCTGGATCCGCTTAACTCTTCCAAAATAACTTAAAAGTGAGGGTTGGGGGGGGGTGGGTTTAGCAGCATGTAGAGAGGGCGTGTGGTGCTGGCTCCTGCTAGCTTCCCTTTTATTACCAGTCTGCAGCCTGCTTTTTTCCTGGTCGCGGGTAAAAAATGGAAGGGGTTTTGGAGTGGCACAAGCACTTGTGGGCAGAAAAAGCCATGACCCAAGGTGTGGAAAGGGTAAGAGGCAAAGGAGGGCTGCTCCCCCCATGTGCAGAGATGGCAACTCAGTGAATGTGGTGAGGTAGGGCTAAAAAGGGGTACAGGCAGCCCGAAAAAGTTTTTTTGCCCAGAGTCACATAAAAAACAACATGGTTGCATTGCATCGCCTCAGAGAGTCAGGCATATGGCAAGGGGGAAGCGTGGGGCCCCGCAGGGAGCACAATCACCCATGTGCAGGAAGCACAGGAAAGGAAAGGAAAAAGCTCCTTCTATTCTGCCATCTCCTTTTTATACCATTCTGAATAATTTAACTTCACATATTTGGGGACTTGAAAGAGGACATGTTTCTGTGCGCCAAGATATGCGCAAATTACTAACAGAGTGGGGCAGCTGAGGAAAGGGAAATCCTTGAAGTGCACCCCCTCTTGTAAAGACCTTTGGTGCTTAAAAAATCTTTTTTCTACCCATATGCCGTGGATGGGCCTTGAAAATAGGTCTCCAGGAAAAATCTAAC
>JAODAL010033901.1:0-44974 GCA_025379985.1 Phyllomedusa bahiana | reverse complement strand
CCCCCCCCTTTAAACAACAAACGGCTTAATCCCCCTTGGATTTTCAATGTGCGTGAGCAATAGGATTTAATTATATGCGCTGCAGTGGCGCACACGGGTTTTCAGATCCAATACCCAAAAAAAATCAGAAATAGAACTTTAAAAGGAATTAGTCTTGAACAACTAGACACCCACAAAAATCGCTGTATAAAAATTTTGAAACAATCAGCCCGGCAGCACCCTTCCCTGATCGTACAGTAAAGCGGTATGAGCTCCCAGATTCCCGACTTATATTTGGGGTGACGTCACAAAAACCCCCCGGTTCTGATTGGCTTTCTCTGCACATGTATGCAGGCTATCCCTTCTCCCCCCAGAGTGCTTTCCCCATGTAGGCCATTTGCCGCAGCCTTTAATAAAATCAAAAGCCATTTCGTTCACCCATGTCCGCCAAAATTTTCGACTTCGTTCCGAACTAAATTTTTCCTGAAATTCTAAACGAATTCCACTTCGTTAGAATCAATTCGCCCACCCTTTACCCTACACTACAAAAACAAACCACAGAAAAAGGGACATAAATCACCAAAAAAAATACGGGCCACACTTACGCTCAAGGCTGGTGGATACACTGAATCCCGCAGCAGGCGTCTTGGCCATTGTGCTGAGGGAAAAGATAGCAGTCCTTAATTAATGAGAAAAATGCTCTGGTGCTTTTCAACCACATGCAAAAAACCAAGTAAATAATGGGGAGACTGAAAAATGCAACAATACCGTGAGAATTGCATATAATACAGCGATACAAAGGGAAACCCCATTACAATGAACCCACCAATGGCCAGAGACCCTGTGTGGGATTCATGTACCACCAGCCATTAGCTGTAAGTGGGGTTTTGAGTTTTGTGGTGATTTTTTCCCCTTTTTCTGTGGTTTTTTTTTTGATATGTAGGGATCCAAGAAATGAGGAGTTGCCGTTGGCTTGCGAGCTTTTACGTGCCCTGTATACTAATACCTCATATTTTTGTATTTTTCCCCCGATGTTTTTCTCTTTGCCCTAAAATATTTGGGGGCTTAGGGTACAAGTATTTTGTGCAGGACCTTTAATGCTGGGCACTTGCCCCAAAATTTTTTTTTTTTGAGATATATAAGTTGAAACCCCCCATGGGGTAACTGTATGAATGGGTTACCCCTTTTTACACTTTTTAAATTGGGTGAATTTCACAAATTCGTTTCGTTCACTTCGCCAAATTTTCGGCAAAAAAAATTTTCGTTAAAAATTACTTTGGCACGAATCACTTTAAAAAAAAAGCTTTTTCCAGGTGCACAGACCCTGCGGGGTTTGCTTTTGACGTTGTGCCTGCTTAAATAGGGAGAGGGAGTTTGGGTTTTGGTCTTAATTACAATTTTTGGGTGTTTTAGAATGACAGAAAATGACTGCCGCCAATTTAGAATCGCTTAAATTTTAAAAATTCCCTGGGCATTTAAAGGGGGAAAAAATGCCCAAAAAAAATTGGGGGGGGAAATTGTAGCCTGATAAAGTCAGCGGGGCGCAGTGGAAAAAAAAAGGGCCAAAGGTCAGGTAGCAACTCAGGGGAAAGAGTGGGGGAAGGGGACGGGGGCAGCCAAAGCAGCATGGGGGGTCGGGAGGTGGAAAATGCCCTTTTCTGGAGGTGGAAAAAAACGGGAGTGGGTCACAGGGGGAACAATGACACAGTGTCTAGGTCACGGCAGCAGAAAATAGCACCCAGCATGAGGTCAGACAGTGGCACAATGAAACGGGTTTTTGGTCCCCAGCAGCAGCCACGGGCAGAGCTTGGGGTTTCAGACGGGTGGCAAATCCCCGTGTGTAGGTTAGGGCCCGAGAAGCTTGAGGCGGGGCAGGGGCCCAAAATTGAACAGTGTGTAGGTCACGGCACAGAATGAGGTCAAAACAGTGGACAAGGACACAGGTGTAGGCCCACGGCAGCAGAATGAGGTCAGGCAGTGGCACAATGACTTTGGGGGTTTGGCAAAAACAGGGTAGGCCACAGAGTGGGACAATGACACGTGGGGGAGGTACAGCAGCACCCACAGGGCAGCATGGATAAAGAAAGTGGCAAAATGACCCCAGTGTGTAGGTCCGGCGGGCCACAGGAAACGCTGGGTCGGGACGGGGGGCACAATCACTTTCTGGAGGTGGCAAAAACAGGAGAAAGGCCCCCAGAGGGGGGGACAATGACACGTGTGAAAGGCCCGGGGCAGCAGCAGCTGAGGCCCAGACGTGGCAAAAGGGACACAGTGTGTGGGACGGCAGCAGCCAGGAGCAGCATGAGGTCAGACAGTGACACAATGAAAAAGGGTGGTAGGTCACGGAGGGCAGCCAGGGGTGCGGGGAAAATTTGGGGGTAAAAGGAAAACCAAGGTGGACAATGACAATTTGGGAGGTGGGCCAAAAAACCGGGGTGAATGGGCCCACAGGGGGGGTGGGACCAAGACCATGGGTAGAGTAAAAGGGTTTACCCAGCCACAGGAAAAAAGCAGGGGAGGTCAGGACAGTGGGAACAAAGGGACAAGGGGGGGTTAGGTAAATTCCCCGGGGGGGCAGGCAGCCCCGGGGCGCCAGCTAAATTTGGGGGTTTAAAACGGGAAGTGGCCCCCAATAAAAACACAGTGTGTAGGTCACGGCGCACCCAAGGGAAAATTAAAAGGGTTTTTTTGGGGGGGTCCTGGAAAAAGGTTGGGCCCACAAAAAGGGGGGGTAACGGGTTTTTTAGGTAAGGGGCGGGGCGGGAAAAAAAAAAAAAAAAAAAAAAAAAAAAAAAAAAATTAAAGGTTCAGGCGGGGTGGGCACAAAATGACATTTGGAGGGGGAAAAAAACGGGAGTAGGCCACAGAGGGGGACAAGACACAGTGTGTAGTCAGGCAGCACCCCAACAGGGGGAAAGGGAAAATTTGGGGGGGAAAAAGGGTCCAAAGGGGGCCCCCTTTTCACTTTGGAGGGGGGGGGGCAAAAACAAAGGGGGTAGGCCACAAGGGGTGGGGACAAGACACAGTGTGTAGGTCAGGGCGCAGCAGCATGAAGGTAAAAGACAGGGGATTAAAAAAAATGACATTCCTGGAGGGGGCAAAACAAAAAAAGGGAGAAAAAAGGGCCACAAAAGTGGGACAAGGGGAAAACAGGGTTGGAGGGGTTCAGGGGGGAAAAAAGGGGCCGGGGGAAAAAACCCGGGGGGCAGAAAACCCCAAAATGAGGTCAACAGGGGCACAATGACCCCGTGTGGGGTGGGGGGCCCAAAATACCAGCCCCTGGTAACGTGTTTTTGGCAGTTTGGAGAAACTTCAGAAAGATGTGTGGCTTCAGGGGGGGGGGCATCGAATAGTGGCTGGGCAGGCAGTTTGAACCCAAAATCATTTCTCACAGTTTGGGTGAGGCGTCATGGTGATGTAGCTGACGCCTAAGGCTTTGGGTGTGGGGAAAATCCGGGCCCGATCCACGCCGTTTTATTTTGGGACAAAGGTCAGTCGTTTCCCCCCCCATTTTTCCCGGGGGACAAGCGGGTTTCCTTGGGCTAACGATGGCCCCCCCCCGAAATGAACCCCCCTGCTTGATCCCAACAACGGGCCCGGGCAGGCAAATTCCCCCATTGCAAAATCGGAAAGTTTCAGCCAACACCCAGTTGGTTGCCAGTTGTCCGGGATCTTCTAATGGGGGGGGAAGATTTTGGCCCAAAAGTGGGCCCACCAAACCTGTTGGTTGGGGACTGTTCGGGCCCTGCTGCTGGCTGGCGCTACCCCCCTCATAGGGGGTAAAGGGAAAAGTTTGTCTCGTGACTCCAGACTTAGGTTACTGCTGAGGAGCTGGTATGCCCCTACCCCCCCCCCCCCTTTCCCCCCAAGCAGCCGCGGCAGTAGTAAGTGAGGCTGGGGAACCCCCCGGTCTACCTGTAGAGGAGGGCGATGCCGCCTAGGCAGCGGCCAACGTTTTGGGAGGATTTCCCTAAAGTTTTTGGGTTTTTGTCCCCCCTCTCGCAGGGGGGAAAAAAAGGCTCCCATTTTGGAAAACCGGTGCGGGGGTCCAATAGGGTGGGACCCAGAATTACCCCTCTCCCGGGAATGCTGACTTTTTCGGCTGTCACTAGCCGGCCCAAATCAGCATGCTGCGGGCCATCTGCACAAAGTGATCTGGGGCCTGGGCCCCCCCATCTCCACTTTTATATGCCACGGTGTTTGGGGGGTCATCTGCCTCGTCTTCCTCATCTCCATCCCCCTTTTCCCGCTGCCCCTGCCCTCCTCTTTGTCATATTTACCAGACAATGCTTCTGCCCCAATGTCCCCCTCCCCCATTTCAGTCCCCAGGATTTTTTTGTGGCCCGAGGTAGTCGAAGTCCCCAGCCCCCTCCCCAGACAGTTTTTTGGGCATCTTTTTCAGGACATGAAGCAGGGGAAATGATTTTATTCCCCCGTGTCTGGCGGAGGGCAAATAACGTCGCCCCCTCGAATGGCCTAAAACAAACGGCAGGTGTCACGATGAGCTCCCAAATGGTGACATAAAGTTACACGGGGAGTACTTCTTTTGCCTGGATCATCAAAAAATCTTTAAGGGCCTTTTCTTTTTTATACAGTCGGCCCAAAACAGTGCAGGCGGGAAATTTCCCAAAGGGTGGAAACATCGCATTTAGAGTGTGTTGGGGGGGCCGTTCTCCCGCTAAAACGAGGGGGGGTTTTCTGGCTTTGTCGAATGGAAAAAGTGCTTTGCACAGTTTTCCGGGCCCTTTTTCCCAGCTTCTTTTTAAAGATCGGGGGAAAGGGCTTGGGAAAACCTTTTCACAACAGATTGAACAAGGGGCCCCATGCGGGTCATGGACAACCCCTTTCCTCGGTGCGGGGGGGCGGACACCTTTTTTCCCTCCCATTTTTCCTTTCCCCAGGGTTTTCCGTTTTGCAGTTGGCCCCGGAAAAAAGAAACACATCGATTTCTTGTGCAGGGAGCGGAGCAGTTCCTCCCCTTTTGGGGGTTTCATTCCCCCGAGGCAAGCCAGGTGTAGAATGGTGACACCGCTGTCCCCTACACATGTGGTATGTTGGAGCAGTACTTGTGGAGGCGAGATGGTGGTGGTGGTGGAGGGGGGGAGGGGGGACTTGGCGCAGGTGCAGCATTTGAACAACGTGGGGGAAAGCGGGTCCCCTGCCCAATTTGGGTTGGTGTGCCGGGGCCCGGGAAGCAATTCCCCAGGGGGGTTTAAAGGACATGTACGGGCCCCCGACCGAGTTACAGCCCCAGACGCCCGCGCTCCCTTGCCCCTTGGAAAAAAACCCGTTAAGTTTAAAGGCCCCCCCCCACCTTCGGTTTTTCCCATATTTATGAATTGTGGTACGCCTTTTGGAAAAAAAAATTACGGCTTGGAACTCTCCATCCCCCGGCTCGGAAAAGCCATTAGTTCTTAAATGGTGAGAGTCCCTTTGGAAAGGGGGGGAATTGGCAGTACCAACAATTGGGAAACAGGAGCATGGTCAGTGCTGCACCTTGGGATGGTTGGACGCATACTGTTGTCTCTTTGCAATCCCCTCGCTGAACGATTGTGGCGCCATGAGTAGGGGACCCGGAGCATTGGCCCGGGGGGATGATGTAAAAGGGAGAAACAGTCCCTTCTGCAGAGGGGGTGGAGCCTTGATGGCTGCAATGGCATGCGTGCCCCGGGGCGCTGCTGCTGCTGCTTTTGGGCGCGGGGCGGGGAGGGCCCAAAAAAACATCTGACCCAACTTTCTTCCAGGCCCCCGGATGGTGACGTGATGTTTTGACCCCAGGGCTGTTTTTCCCAAACATTAGTTTCCCGGGCCAAGTTCCTTTCTGCTTAATAAATTTTTACATATCCCCCTTTTTTCGGCTCCCCCGGTGTCTTAGAAAAGAACTGCCACACCGCAGAGTATCGGATTTTACCCCCAACGCTCCCATGAGGGGACTACTGCCCCGCTGCCTCGCTGGGGCCCCTTTGCGCTTTTTTGGGTTGGCCCGCGAAGGGGGTTTTTTTAAAACCCGGGGCGCTTGGCCCCAGGGCCTCACATTTTTTTTTTTTTTTTTTTTTTTTTTTTTTTTTTTTTTTTTGCTATTCCTGCTGACTAAGGGGCCACACGCCCACTTGCGGGTGCCCCGCTCCCTGACGCGCAAGCTGACCCCCTCTTCTCGGGACGATGATGAAGTCCTTGCCCCCACCCGGCTAAAAAGTGCGGTGGCAAACTATTCATCTTTTGTTTTTTCATCGTCATGCTGTCCTAAATAAACCGGTCTTGGTATGCAGAGGTTGACCCCCAACAGGGAACCCCCCATGCCCCCTTCAAAATCTATACTTTGCCCCCTTTCTGCAAGAAGCGGGGGATTTTCCCCCCAAATTTTTTGTGAAGTAGTTGCTAAATCCCCTCCTAAAATTGGTTCTTTCCTCGTATATAGTGGCGCGGGCCCCAGCCACATGTGGGTTTCTCTGGTGGGGGAAAACCGGATGGGACAGAGGGGGGTTGAGGAAGGTGAGGGCCGCGGACCCGCCCCGGGGCCATGCCAATAAGGGTTGTGTTTTGCGTTCCCCCCGACTCTTGGGGGGGGTTGTCAGATTGTCATCGGGGGAGGAAGGGGGATGACCAAAAAAAACCCAATCAAAAAGCCTTTGGGGTTGTAGTCAGTACAGGGCCCGGCTAGCGACAGCGGATTTGGGGCCCCTTCCCCGGAGTGACCCCTGCTGCGACGCCCCCTTTTCCCTGTGCGCGACCTGTACGGAATGTTTGTCCCTTTTCCACTTGAAGGTGAAGACCCTCCCAAACCTCTCTGTCTGAATATTTGTTTTTTTAAAAATTACAGAAAATGTTTGATGAAGATATCTGTTTTTGAAAAAATACACACCTGTTTTTGGACGCCAAATGAAGCCACTAAGAAAACTTGGGGGTAAACCCCTTGGATATAAATTTTTTTTTCTCCACAAAAGGGGAGGAAAAAATTTACTTGTATGTGCCGTTTTAAAAAATCTGTGTATTTTATGGGAAAATAAAAGCACAAACAGGGGTTAATTAAACCCCTTTGGATATGAATTATGCTACAGAATTTTTTTTGTGGCGGTGAAAAAAAAAAAGTTTCTTTTTCTGATACAAAAGCAGATCAAAGCTTAATTAAACCCCCGGATGTAAATTGTGCAAAAGAATTGGCAGGGCCCGAAACTATTTAAATTTTTTAGCGTGTTACAATTGCGTGTTTTCTACGTCACAAAAAAGAGAAAAAAAATTTTAAAATTTAACCCTTTGTTTTTGTTTTTGCTACAGGAAAAAAATATTTTTTGGCGGTGAAAAAGACGGTTTTTGGAGTTTAAACAGCAAAAGAACAACGCCTTTTATTTAAAACCCCGGATGTTTAAAATTTCGCAAAAGAATTGAGCAGCAGGGGAAAATACTACCCTTTTTAGCGTGTTCCCAAATTTCGTGTTTTCTACGTACACAAAAAAGAGAAAAATTTGTAATTAACCTTCGTTGTGAATTTTGTACAGGAAAAAATTTTTTTTTTGGGCGGTTAAAAAAACCCGGGTTTCCCTTTGGGGGTTCCCCAAAAAGCAGCAGGAAAAAAAGTTAATTAAACCCCCCGGGTGGGAAAATTGCGCAAAAACAATTGAGCAGCCGGAAAAAAATTTGCTTTTTAGCGTGTTTCCAATTGATTTTTTCTACGTAACAAAAATAGAAAAAATTGTAATTAAAATTCGTTTTTTGGGAAATTTTGTACAGGAAAAAATTTTATTTTTTGGGGGGTGAAAAAACCGGGTTTTTTGGAGTCAAAACCGCAGCAGAAATGCTTAATTAACCCTGGATGTAAATTGGCAAAAGAATTGAGCAGCCGGGAAAAATTTCTGGGTTTGCAGCGTGTTACCCAAATTTGGGTTTTCTACGCTACACAACAAGAGAAAAAAATTTTTAATTTAAAATTTTGCTTGTTGGGAAATTTTGCTACAGGAAAAAATTTTATTTTTTTGGGGGTGAAAAAAACGGTCTATTTTTTTTTCAAAAACAGCACCCAAAAACCCGCGCTTTTAAAAAAAAAAAAAAAAAAAAAAAAAAAACCCCCCCCCGGGTGTAAAATTTTGCAAAAAAAAAATTGGGGCAGCCCGGAAAACTATTTTAAACTTTGTAGCGTGTTACAATTGGGTTTTCTCGCTAAACAACAAGAGAAAAAAAAGTAATTAAACCTTCGTTTTTGAATTTGCTACAGGAAAATTTTATTTTTTGGCGGTGAAAAAAAACGGTTTTTTGGAGGGCCCAAAAGAGCAGAACAAGTTAAATTTTCCCCCGGATGTTTAAAATTTCGGGAAAAAAATTGAGCAGCCCGGAAAAATATAAACTTTGTAGCGGGGTTACAATTGCGTGTTTTCTACGCTTTAAAAAACCCAAAAGAAAAAATTGTAAAATTTAAACTTGTTGTGAATTTGTACGGAAAAATTTTTTTTTTTTGGCGGTGAAAAAAAAGGTTATTTTTGTCAAACCCCAGCCAAAAACAACGCTTAATTTAAAAACCCGGATGTAAATTTTCGAAAAAAAATTGAGCAAAGGAAACTACTAGCTTTGCGCGTGTTACAATTGCTGTTTTCTATGCTACACAACAAAAAGAAAAAAAATTTTAATTAATCTTCGCTTGTGAATTATGCTTCAGGAAAAAGGGATTTTTTGGGGGGTGAAAAAAAAAAGTTTTCTTTGGGGGTCACATCAGCAAACAGAAAAAGTTTAAATTTAAAAATGGGTTAAATTGCCCCAAAAAAATTGGCAGCCGGAAACTACTAGCTTTGTAGCGTGTTTTAAAAATTTCGTGGTTTTTACGCTACACAAAAGGGGAAAAAAATTTTAATTAAACCCTTTGCTTGTGAATTATGCTTCAAAAAAAATTGTATTTTTTGGCGGTGAAAAAGGGGCGGCTATTTTTGGGCACCACAGCACAAAAAAACGCTTTAAATTTAACCCTTTGGGTGTTAATTGGCAAAAAAAATTGAGCAGCCGGAAACTTTCTAGCTTTGTGCGTGTTTTCAATTTTCGTTTTTTTTTTACCTACACAAAAGAGAAAAAATTGTAATTAAACCCTTTGTTTGTGAATTTTTTATTAAATTTGGTTTTTTGGAGGGCACAACAGCAGCAGAAAAAAACGCTTAATTAACCCCCCGGGTGTAAATTTCGGGGAAAAAAATTGAGCAGCCAAAAATGAAGTGGTATTTGTATTATAAAAAAGCTGTTTTTTAAAATGGGAAAACAACGAACTGGCTTGATTTCCCCTTGGATATTCAATGTTTCTGTGGGGCAGTAGCAATTTAAAAGATATGCATGGACTTAGATCCCAAATTTCACCAAAAAATCAGAAAAAGAACATTTAAAAGAAGCGTCTCTGAGACAAGCTGAGCACCCCCCAAAAATCGCCCGTATAAAAATCGTTCTTTTGTAAAAAAATAGCCGTGGGGGCATCTTCCCTGATTATTACAGTGGGGAGCGGGATGAGCTCCCAGCGTTTGCGCCCCGGAAAATTTTTAAAAGTGCGGTGAGTACAGAATTTCCCCCCGGTCCTTTTGATTGGCTTTTTGCCATTGTCATGCGGGTTGCCCTTCTTCCTCCCCGAGTGCTTTCCCCCATGTAGGGCCCTTGCTCGCAGCCCTTTTATCAATCAAAAGCCCCACTTCGTTCAACCCCAGGTACCCCAAATTCCGGGCTTCGTTAGAACCGAAGTTTTCCTGAAATTTCCCAAAACCGAATTCCTTCGTTAGAAAAAAATTTTGCCCCTCTTAATCGCTTTTCCTTATGCCCAATTTTTAAAGGGAATTTTGCATTTTTGCAGTCTCCCAAAGCATTATTTCCCGTGGCCTTTTTTTATGTGGTGTGAACTAGCACCTAGGGGCAAATTTTTAAATTAAATTTCGGAAACCCGCTATCCCTCCTTTCTTTCCCCCCAGATTTCTGTTTCCCCATTTAAAGCCATGTGCTTGTGGCCCCTTTTCAAAAAGAAAATGCTTTGTTCCTGCCAAGTACCTTTTAAAATTTTGGGTTCGTGCAGAAATTTTCCCGAAATTCTAAACGAAATTTCCCCTATTTGTTTTGAATCCCATTTTGCCCCCTCTTACTCACGGCAAAAAGGATGTAAAACTACCCCTGTATTAAGGGATTGGTGCGACCCCTTAGAAAATGGGTTTTCGTTATTTGGGCCCCGTTTTAATTAAAAAGATGGAGCAAAAAGAGAGTTTCAAAAAACGAGGGAACCCAAAATTATAAGGGGGAATGGAGCTCTTATTATGAGGAGAGGTTAGTAGAATTGAACTTATTTAGTCTTTTAGAAAAAACGGCTATGGGGGGACATGATTTTAAATTTTTATAAATATATAAAAGGTCCCCACTAAGTTTGGGGAAAAAAAATTTCTTCAGGTAAAGCCCCCAAAAGACAAAGGGACATTCCCCTTTTGGTAGAGAAAAAAAGGGTTTTAATCTCCGAGGAGAAGGGTTTTTCTTCACCCGTAGGTATGTTCACCGGCTTAATTACCCTCCCGCCGTTACCCGTGTTTCCGGGGGGGGGGCAGGGGGGGGGGAGGGGCGGGGGGCCGGGACCTCGGGGCCCATAGAGAAATCACTGCTAGCGGCGCGTTGCGCCACTAGGAAAAAATGCATGTTTTAAATTTTTTCCCCTCGGGGTAAATTTGCCCAGCAGGGAGAGGGGAAGTAAACCATAGTTCTCTATGAGAACTGTGGATTTCCCTAATGAATGGGCCCTTTTTAAAACCCCAAAATTTTCGCACTTCTGCGCGTAAATTTGGCCCAAAATTTCGGCCCCTTTTTTAAACCGTGTGAACATTTGCCCAAGAACTGTGAAAACGTTGGAATAGTTGGGCCCGAGGAGCTGGTCAAGCAGGAAACAGTAGAGGGTTTCAAGAAAAAGGGTTAGATAAATTTCCTGAAAATAAAAAAAATTTTTAATTCGTATTTTGCTAAAATTTTTTTATTCGGGGTTTTGGTGGTGGGTTCTGTGGTCAGAGGTATGGTTCCCCGGAGCAGATTGGTTTTTGGGTTTTTGGGTTTAAAGGGGATTAAACCCTGGGGGGGTGGGCTTAAAAATCCTTGAATCCCTCCCTTTTTACCCACATTTTACCCACCCTTGGGTTTAACTTATGGACAAATTTTTCTTAGTTCAACCGAACTAACTATGTTAAATATGTATCCTGAGAACTGGAGGGAAAAAATGCTTTCCCCCTGGTCCCCAGATTCCTTTTTGGAAAACCCGAGAGTGCTCAGGGCTCCCCCTTTGAAATATTCAGCCTTGTTTGGATTCCACTTAAAAGCAAAAAATTGTTGGCTTTTTCCATAAAAATATATCAAAAACTTTAAATTTAAGCATATAAAAAATTTCCATAAAAAGGGGTAGGAGAACAAGCTTTAACGTTTAGATCATTTTACGCATGAAAAAAATACTGCTTAATGGGGTCAATTTTTTCCGTTTTAACAAAAAAAACAAGGAATCTCCCATGAAGTCTTTTCAATAAAAACACAAGTATTTTATTTCGGTAGGTATAAAAAAAAAAGCCAAAGGGGTGGCATCACATTAGTATATCTTTAAAATTTTAAAATCATCAAAAATTTTTAAAAAGGGATTAAATTTTTACAATCCCCATTAGATCTATTTATTTACTAAGGGAATAGAACCATTAATGGAAGTGTTTTTGTTTTACTTTTAACAGCGCTCACCGTGCAACATAAGTGACAAATTTTACTCTGTGAGTTAATACGATTACGGAGATAACCAATTTATATAGTGGTTTTTTTTGTTTGTTTTTTTTTGTGGAAGCGCTTTAAAAATTTTTTAATTTTGTTTAAAGCAATAATTTTTTTTCTCCCCCTACCGAGTGTGTAAAAATTTTCTTTTGCGGGATGAACTGCATTTTCGTGTTCCACTTTGGCATTTATAGGAATTTTTTTATACTTTTTAATTATTTTATGTGGTGGGGATGAAAGGGAAAAATTTCATTTCTTTTTTTTTTTACGGTATTCGGTATAACCGTGCAGGTTAAATAATGTGAAAATTTTTTTGGGTTTGGTTACCGCGCACAAATACCGAAATTTATGGGGCTTTATTTTTTATCTTTTTTAGGGTGATATGTAAAGGGGAAAAGGGCGGTACACGTGTTTTTATTTTGTTTTTTTTTGTTTTTTACTTTTTTTTGTTTCTTTTGTACTTTTCCACATAGGGGACTTGTTTCAGTGATCTTTAGATCACTGTTTTCAATGGAGAGCAGTTTCACCCGTATTATTGCTGTGTACTGCTCTCCATGGCACCTCTCAATCACTATGCCCCACCCCCGCCCCCCGGGAGTCCCCGGATTTGTGATGTCACAAACAGCCCTGAAATTTCGGTTTGGCTTTCAGGCGGGCAGGGAAATCATCGCCAAAAGCTTTTCTATCGTGGGTTGCAGTGCCCAAGGTGGTTTTAAATTTTTTGTGGCCGAGACTAAACCAAAAGGCAAAAAAAGAAAAGAGAAAGCTGTAATATTTCTTTGGGGGTCAAAGTTGGGAATTTTGTGGAGCCCAGTTTGGAGCCCGCATGATTTCCAGGTTGCAGGGCCCTTTTTTTAGGCGAAAAAAAAATTTTTTTAAAAAAGGGCGAAAGGGGAAAAAAATTTTTCCCCCCCCGTTAAATGGGGCACCGCACTTTGGAAAAAATTGCGTGGCGATGGGGGTGTGAGAGGGGAAAAATGGTAAAAAGTGATTTTTTGCCTGAAACACGTATGTGCCTCTCAGTGGTCTCTTTCCAAGCTTGAAAAATGCACAGATTTTCTTTTGAGTGGGCTGTTTTTTAATGTTTTGGAAATAAATGTTACAAAATTTTTTTTTTGAATATTTTTATTGCTGGAAACCCTAATTTTTGTTTCTTTATTATGGTCCTTTATTGCTTGGGTGGACTTTTTTGCCCGGTTTCATGTGGGGGGAAACTGGTGAACTTTTTTTTCTGTAGATTAGACAGACTGCATCCAGTTTGATGCAAAAATTTGGGTTTTTACAGCAAGGAATTGCTTTTCAAATAAGGGTCCAGGTACTGATGAAACGCAGTGATGATCCCGTAATAGCATGCCCTTACTGTATTGAATGATCGCTACTGTATTTGACAAAACCCCATAAATTTACTATAAAAACCCAAAAATTAAAAAAAAATAATATTTTTGTGGGACTGGCTGTGGGGGGAGCAAAGGGGCTACTGTGAGAGGGTCTTAGGTGGGATGTGCGAGGCCAATACATTTATCTCTATAGGTGTGTAGTCTTCCAGGACAGCCAAAAACCACTGACACTATCTGCCAGAGTGAGCAGACTTCACACACATATGGAGATGAAGCGAACACACCAGGGGTCAGGACACCATCACTTCATTTCCTTCATAATTGAAAGTGGTGTCACAATACACTATAGCAGCCAGGTGGCCTGAGCATGTAGGGGGCGGCAGGAGGAATAGGCAGTCACTGACCATCTGGCTCCACAGAAGACTGCACAAGAGGGCTGGGAGGGGTGGACTGTGGGGGAGAGAACGGGGTGCAATGGAGCAGGAGCACTAGGCACTGAGAACAATTATCCTGTTTACTGATTGAAGAAGCAGCTGTATGGTCAATGTGCAGCTTTTGGCTGTGCTGAGTGAAATGCTGCCGGTCCCTTATTCTGACTGAGAGAGGAGAACAGAGCCCCTCTTGCGGGCGGCGCCCCGGGCCACTGCCCGTCTCGCCCGCCCCTAGGAACGGCCCTGCCAGAACGTACCCATACATCAATTTGCGGGAAAGCACTTCCTGCTAGGACGTATGGGTACACCCAATGCCGAGAAAGGGTTAAAGAAAATGCATTACTAGCATTTAACCCCTTAACCCACCCTGACGTATGGGTACGTCATGTTGATGTTAAGGAGCGTGACCCTGTTACACAGCCACCGGGTGTTAGCGGCTAATTGCAGCTAACACCCAGCGCTTACAGCGTGGGGGCGGAGCCGTCGGCCCGTGCTGTTTAACCCTTTAGACACCGCGGCAAAGATGACCGTGGCATCTAAATGAATGAAAAACGTTGCTGCGCACCGTTCTTCAGTCCAGTCGGTACATCAGCGATAAGATCGCCGAGTCCCAATGGGCTAACATGGCAGATGGAAGCCTTGTGAAAGCTCCCATCACTGCCATGTTCTCGTCTGCCCCAGATCCGGCCCAGACAAGAAGTGGGGAAAACGCCATCTTGTACAGCCTAATGCATTGTCTATGCAATGCATTAGCCTGTATTAATGATCGCGCCCCCTATTAGTGAAGCCCCCTACGGGGCCTCAATGTTAGAGTACAACAAATAAATAAATAAAGTTTTAAAGTGTAAAAAAAAATGTATTAAAAGTTCAAATCACCCCCCCCCCTTTCACCATTTTACAAATAAAAACAATAAAATAATAAAAAAGTTACACATATTTGGTATCGCCGCGTCCGAACAAGTCCGATCTATAAAAATGTAACATCGTTTATCCCGTATGCTGAACACCGTAGAAGAAAAAAAATTTCAAACGCCAAAATTGTGTTTTTTTGGTCATTTCATGTCCTGTAAAAATTGGAATAAAAGTGATCAAAAAAGCCGCATGTATTCCAAACGGCAAGCAATAAAAAGTGCACTTCAGGATGAAAAAAATGCAACCTCACTGACATCCTTAGGTGTTTGTACAAAAAAGTTATTGGTTGCACAAAATGGTGGCAAATTTCAAATATAAAAAATGCTTGGAATTTTTTTACGGCACCAAAACATAACAGAAACCCTACATGTTTGATATTATTGGATGCGTATCAACCTGTAGAATAAAGATAACATATCATTTTTACTAAGGATTGAACGCTGCAAAAATAAAACTCCCGTAAACATGGCGCAAGTAAATTTTTTTCACATTTTACCCCACTTACAATTTTTTTTGCCATTCCCAGTATATTCTATATGAATAACACCACTGGAAAATACATCTTATCCCGCAAAAAAAAAGCAAAAGCCCTCATATGTCTATGTAGGTGGAAAAATAAAAACATTATGGCTTTTGGAAGGCAAGGAGGAAAAAAAATGAAGATTAATATTTTTTTTGTTTGTGTTAAAGGGTTAATAACCATACAGTATTTTGAAAAGTTTCAATTTACCTTTAGATTGCATTTCGTAGAGTAATCTCAGCAGTAATATAAGTGTTCCTTTAAAACTAGGTTTGAGTTAACTTTTTACATTTTTTTACATTTTTTTTTAAATGTAAAGGGAATTTGTTCATTTTAGGTCTGTGGTCAGGCAGAGATATACTGTTTTATAAAAGAAAATGGCTAAATATATTCAGACCTAGTTTAAAAATGTCAAACCCTCTGTGTTAATACTCCTGTATAAAGTCTCTTACATTTATTCAGACCCTCTATATTAATATCAGACCACAAAAAGACCTTTCAACTCTCGACCCTAGATTAGACACCTATATTGTTATTAGACCTAGATCATAATCTTGAATTAATTCCAGACCAGACTACTAACCTATTTTCAGAATCCAGATCAAACCCTTATGGCCATGAATAACACACTGTGGCATGTGGCACTGCAGCTGTTCTTGGTATAGGGTAATGTAGTTATCCTTGATATGGGGTTCTTTAGTTACTCTTGGTTTGGAGTACAGGTTAACATTGTTAAAAGGACACTGCGACTATAACAATAATGAGGTTCATTCTGGCTATCATTTGCATTTTGGCCGTTATGTTATTGGTGCACTGTGAAGATCATTGTGGAAGTGGTCACTGGTTGGATATTTAGGAGTTTATTATGTTTGTATTGGTTTTATTCATTAAATTTGAGCACTGGGTTATGAATGAAAAAAATTACTTCCAATTTAATGTAATTTTATAAGTTTTTAAGGTGTACTTGATGCATAACAGTGAGGAAAAAAAGCCTTACCTTGTTTTTGTAAGGCCTTGTTCACAACATTGTGGATTCCGTTCAGAACCTCTATCACAAGTTCCATTGAGAATGATGGAACAAAATAGCACAGCAAGTTGCATTTTTCCTGTAAAAACTATCAATTCCAATTAGGAAACCCTAACAGACCCATTGTAGTTAATGTTGTCTATCGAGCACCGTTGTAAAACCTCGGATGCAGATATGAACCAAACCTAAGTCTATAGTTTTTTACAAAGCCACCAAGGCAGTATTTAGAGCTGATACTGCTCTAAATGATAAGTACTAATACATCCCTTTTTCAGTTAGGATGAACATGTCCTCGGGTATCCTTGGACTTATTTAGGACTAGCAAAAATATGGAGCCTTTCTCTGTTCAGAGCTGAAACATTGCTGTTGGGATAATAAACCAGTTTTGGAGTAAGTGCTGTCTACATCTGTATTTTTGCTTTTTTTCAGATCTGGTTCTGGTGTGTTAGACATGCACTATCACTACTATTTCCATTTTTGCTTATCAATACCTTTTTTCATACTTTATTTAGGACTAGGTCATCCCGGGCATTTTAGTGGTTATGTATGGGCATCTAGATGTTACATATAAGCCTGGGTTCACACGACAGTATTTTGGTCAGTATTTTACAACACAATCTGTCAGCCAAGACCAGGCGTGGTACCAAAATGCAATAGAAGAGAATCTTTTCATTACACTTTATCTCTGTAAGCCAAAACAAAGCATGTAAACTTTACAAATACTGCCAGCCTGAGTAAATAAAAACATAATGTACATTTATATGCAGCTTACTCCCTGAACACATTACCAGAAGATTTGAAGCTGAAAGACCACGCAAAACACAGGTATCAGAAATGTAACGGACCAAGGTAGTGGATCCGCTGGTCCACCGCAAGCGGTGGTACAGGTCACACCGGGGAGCGGGGTCTGAGTGGGTCCCGGTTTTCACCAGAGCCCACCGCAAGGCGGGATAGACTTGCCGCGGCGGGATTCCACCAGTTTGTTACCCCTGATGTGACTTGCTTGCGGTGGTGGCCGAGGTGGAACGCAGGACAAAATCGGCAGACAAACTCCTAGTCAGGGACTAGCCAAAAGGTCAGTGCAGACAGCGAAGGATCGTGGTCGAAGAATGTAAGCCGAAGGGACTGGTACACGGAAACGGCATCCGGAACACAGAAAGGGCTTCCTCACATAGGGTAAGGCACTGTGGATTCGGCAAAGTGCTTCCGGGAGGTGGAGCATTATATATGATCAGCGGCTGGCAATAGCCAATTACCGGCGTGCTGGCCCTTTAAATCTGGGAGAGCCGGCGGCGCCCTAAGACGGCGCAGGTAAGTAACTGCGCCCGAGTGAGCAAGTGCACCCGCGGTCCCCTTGGTCCCTTCTTGCGCCCGCTGCCCGATCAGCGGGTTGCGGCGCAACTCGTGACAGTACCCCTCCCCCCTTTGGCCTCCCCCTTTTCCTGGCATCAAGAAATCTCTGCAGTAGCCTACAGTACATAATGTTGTCTTCCGGTTCCCACGATCTTTCCTCTGGCCTGAACCCCTTCCAGTCAATGAGAAAGTGACGCGTCCCTCTGATAGTCTTCAAAGCCAAGTTTTATTTCAGGGTGAAGACGTCGGAAGTATTGGTCTCAGGAGAAGGGGGCGCCAGCTTCTGAGAGAACCTATTCACGATGAAAGGCTTCAGCAGAGAGACGTGGAAGGAGTTCGGGATGCACATCGAGGAAGGTAACTGGAGCTTGTACGCCACCGGGTTGATCCTCCTCAAAACCACAAATGGACTAAGATACCGGGGGCCTAGCTTGTAGCTGGGGATCCTTAGGCGAACGTACTTGGATGATAACCAGACTTTATCCCCAGTGGCAAAAAATGGAGGAGGTCTCTACTTATCCGCTCGGAGTTTAGTCTGGGCAGAGGCCTGTTGCAGAGATCTCACTCCAGATGGCCTTGAAGTCACTAACCAGGGTGTCCACAGCAGGAACGTTCGAGGCAAACCCCACCGGGAGGGGAGGGTGGGGATGAAGTCCATACCCCACAAAAAATGGAGAGGCACCAGCCAAGGCAGAATCCAAAGAATTATGGAAGAACTCTACCCAGGGTAGCAAGTTTGACCAGTCGTCCTGTCGGGTGGAGACGAAATGGTGCAAGTAATTCTCCTGCCCATTAGTCTGAGGATGATACGCAGAGGAGAAGTCCAGATTCACTTTTAACTGGGAGCCGAGATATCGCCAGAATCTTGATACGAACTGCACTCCCCGGTCAGAAACAATATGCCGAGGGAGACCATGTAATCGGAAAATATGCAGGAAAAAAATACTCGCAAGGCAAGGTGCAGAAGGCAGGCCAGGCATAGGTATGAAGTGCGCCATCTTTGAGAAGCGATCCACGACAACCCAAATGACAGTATTAACAGCAGATGATGGAAGATCGAAGATCTGTAATGAAGTCCATGGCAACATGGGACCATGGGAGATTAGGAATGGGTAAGGGTTGAAGCAAACCCACAGGCTTAAGGTGAGGCGTCTTGTTGCGGGCACAGACAGGACACGATGCCACAAAGTCCTTGACATCCTTGACGAGGTCAGACCAAGAGTAGTAACGGGCTATGAGCTGTCCCGTCTTTCGCATTCCAGGATGACCGGCTACCCTCGAACAATGCCCCCACTACAGAATTTTCCTGTGAAGCACAGGTCGCACGAAACTCTTGCCAGGGGGTACCTGTTGGAGATCCACTGGGGCCACGGAAATTAAATGATCTGGTGGGATGATGTGACAAGGAGGCGATTCCTCAAACAAAATGTCCAAGGCACGGGATGGGCGTCTGCTTTGATGTTCTTTTTGGCGGGAAAGGAAATAGATCACGAAGTTGAATTGCGAGAAGAGGGATCAGCGAGCCTGCCCGGGGTTAAGGCGTTGGGCTGTCTGTAGATACGCTAGGTTCTTGTGGTCTGAATAAATAGTGACCAGATGACGAGCACCCTCCAGAAGATGGCGCCATTCCTCTAAGGCTAACTTAATAGCCAGCAGCTCACGGTCTCCAATCGTGTAATTCTTCTTGGCTGGAGAGAAAGTTTTCAAAAAGAAACCACAAGTGATGGTCTTGTCCTTAGGATCTCGTTGAGTGAGCACCGCCCCTGCTCCCACGGAAGAGGCATCTACCTCCAGGAAAAAAGGCTCTCAATGTCCGGATGGGACAGGATAGGGGCCGATGGAAATGGCGACTTGAGCCGGGAGAACGCGTCTTCAGCCGCCTGTGGCCAAAGCTTAAGATTGCCCGACTTCTTAGTAAGAGCCACAATTGGGGCTACCACCATGGAGAAGTGCAGGATGAACTGGCGGTAGTAGTTGGCAAACCCCAAAAAGCGTTGAATAGCTCGTAGGCCGAGAGGGCGGGGCCACTGCCGAACGGCAGACAGCTTGGCCGGGTCCATTTGAAGTCCCTTGTCAGAGATTATGTATCAGAACCATATAGAGGAGTGGCTATAAAACTTAACATTTAATATATCATCTTAAAAGACACGAAAGTAAACCCCCTCAAAAAGCATGAAGACAATATTTACGATGAATAAATGCTCATTTCACCAGAACCAAGGGACCAATAAGTTGATATAGCCCTATCTTAATCCTGAGAAGGACTATGAGTCCCTGGCCTGACACACAAAACAGGAATGATGCCCCAATAAGCGCGATCCTGACGGGAACCTGACCCTGTTCACACTCACCCTAAACCACCACCTATAGGTCCCGTCCCAACATGTTTCAATCCTCCAATATTGATCGCCTCAGGGGATGATAAAGAGCTTAGAGACCATAGGGAAAAAAAGCTAGCAAATAATGCCTAGCAAGGGAATAATGCCTCTCCAGACCTGGGTATACTCACGATCCTCCAGAAAGGACAGGAGATGTGCAGATTCCACAGGTCAAGCAGACAAAACATAGAAGGGCACAGGCATCTGAATGAAGTGAAGAGCCACATATAAGAAAACATGAATACATAAACACAAAAAATGCAAATCCAATTTGAGAAACTTACATGTCCACAAGCAATAGATTCCTGCGCGTCTCTCACCCTGTAGAGATGTCCCAGCAGTGGCCGGAGGAATGAGACGCCGAAGAAGCATGAGGGATATCCATAAGAAGCGCAGCGCCCAGCTGACGCCACGGGCGGTGTGTCCGTGACGTCCAGCCGGGAGCCCAATGCGTCCATAGCAACCGCAGCGCATGTGCATGTGGTATTCCAGTGACGTCACGGGCAGAACGTCCGTGAAGTCGAGCTGGAAATACAGTGCGTCCCTGGCAACCGTGGCGCACGCGCAGGGGCTCACACTAACAAGCACAACAGTGTGCAAGCCCAACGATGCATTAAGTTAAGTGTATTTTAACAACACTACTTCTAATTAGCGCGGTATTTTGGCAGGTATATTAACAAATATAAGTACATTACAACACCCTCTAAGGATCAATGAATAAAGAAAAACCGGCAGGCCCTCATCCACATAGAAAACGTGCATGGTAAGTTTTGAATAAATATACACATTGCACACATATGTTGAAGGTTACAAGATGGATTTTACAAAAAACAACTAAAGTCCAGATTTTCATTTAAACCAGAGGGAGCAATTGTATTCAAGGTGAATATCCAAAAACACTCCCTCTGGAGTAGCCGTTGATCAATATTGCCTCGTCTGATAGAGGATGGTATACAGTCAATCCCACACCAGCGTAGGCAATTGGTGTCACCCCCATGTTCACATCTGACATGACGTGACACCGAAGTGTCCCTGGAGTGACGGATGTCACCCAAATGCTCTCCTATTCTTCGCCTAAGCTGTCTCGAGGTTTTGCCTATCTACTGTAGGCCACAAATGCATTTAATCATGTAAACAACATGTGTCGTTTTGCAGTTAATAAAATGGTTAATCTCGAAACATCTCTTGTTTTCTTTATCTGAGAATGTAGCAGTCTGTATCATAATGGAACAAAAAGAACAGTCACCACAGTGATATGAGCCACTAGGTTTCTGTAACCAAGTTTCTTTTTTTGGGGAGACATAATGGCTCTGAACAAGAAGATCACGCAGATTTTTGCCACGCCTGTATGTGACCGAAGGATGTTCACCAACCTGATCTCTTAAGTCGGGATCCATCCTCAAGATGTGCCAATGTCGATTTAATGACTCACGAATCAAGGGAGCCGCTTTATCAAAGGTGCCTATAAGACGTACAACTGATTCAGTGGCACCATCACGGGGTCCCCCTTTAGATAAAAGCTCAGTTCTATTACTCTTTAGGGCTTTTTGGTATGCCTGTCTCAGCCAAAAGTCAGGGTAACCCTTCTCACGAAATTTTTGTCTCAAAGTACCTGCTTCCCTCTTGAAATCAACTACCTGCGAGCAGTTGCGTCTGAGACGCAGGTACTGTCCGTAAGGTATACCCCTCTTGAGGGGAGTCGGGTGATGACTTTCCCAACGTAACAACAAATTAGTGGCCGTAGGTTTGCGGAAAATTGTAGTTGATAATTCTCCTGACTGAGTTTTAGAGATCTTAACGTCCAGAAATGGTAGAGAATCATGTTCAAATTCAAAAGTAAATCTTAAATTGAATGTATTGATGTTAAGATGTTGTATCAACCCAACAAATTCATCCCTAGTGCCATTACAGATGATGAATATATTATCAATGAATCTGAGCCATAAACCAATTTTATCCGCAAAAGTTGGAGGGTCGTCACCAAACACGGTAGATCTCTCCCACCAGCCGAGGTACAGATTAGCGTAGGCCGGGGCACAAGCACTGCCCATGGCCGTCCCCCTCAGCTGGTGGAAGATACCGCCGTCAAACACAAAATAATTCTTTGTCAAAATAAATTCCAGTAGATCGATGACAAAAGCGTTATGTGTAGTGTTGAGCGATTACGTTGGCCATCGACATCGGTCGATGGTCCATAGTCGACCATCATCGACAAGATAGTCGATAGTCGATAGTAGATTATGATCGATGATCATTAAAGTCTATGGGAGAGCAATAACACCTGTGCAAACAAGGATTGCAGCAATGCTAGAGGACAAGTAAAACATTCATTTATTGTAATTCCTTAAAAACAGAGCAATAGTCTTTGTGCACAAGCTAGTGCTACTTGCGTGTAAGCATAGACAGTCCGTAGCCGGTCAGGGTCCCAAATCCATGGGTACTTGAGCTTGTAGTGCTCCAGCGGTCTCCTAAGGCACAGAGCCAACGTAGTGGAGCAAGCGGGCGTACAGACAGGCGGGGTCCAAGACGGACATGTGACGTGTGACGTTTGTTTGAGGAAGGGGAGAATCCTCCCCGAAACATCACACGTCACATGTCCGTCTTGGACCCCGCCTGTCTGTACTGCTGGAGCACCACAAGCTCAAGTACCCATGGATTTGGGACCCTGACCGGCTACGGACTGTCTATGCTTACACGCAAGTAGCACTAGCTTGTGCACAAAGACTATTGCTTTGTTTTTAAGGAACTACAATAAATGAATGTTTTACTTGTCCTCTAGCATTGCTGCAATCCTTGTTTGCATAGCCGTATGTTTGATGGAAGAGAGGGATACTCCCACTAGCAGCTAATGCTACCATAGCAGTCATATAGACTCTTAAATTGCCACATTCTGGTATCTGCAAGAGCAACAACACCTTCATTCTTACACCCAAACAGGGCTGGAGAAGCTGGAATTAACATCCACAACAGTCAAATGGATACGTGCTACATCTTAGGCAACACACTTGGGTTATAAAAGCCACAGAAAAAAAATCACACACCATTCAGTATCCCTGTCTTGTACCACAACATCACCCTTAAACCTGCATCACCCACAAATTAAAAAGTGCCAGAAGGCAGTATGATTTGAACCATCATTTTACTTGAACTGGACATTGAATATCCCTGTCCTGAAACGCAGCATGAGCCCCAAACCTGCATGACCCCCAGATTAAAAAGTGCCGGAAACAGGAGTCTTTCAACCACCATTTTAGTTTCACTGGACATTGACTATACCTGTCCTGGGCCATAGCATGAGCCCCAAACCTGCATGACCCCCAGATTCAAAAGTGCCGGGAAAAGGAGTCTTTCAACCACCATTTTAGTTTCACTGGACATTGACTATACCTGTCCTGGGCCACAGCATGAGCCCAAACCTGCATGACCACCAGATTAAAAAGTGCCGAAAAGGGAGTCTTTAACCACATTTTAGTTTCACTGGACATTAACTATACCTGTCCTGGGCCACAGCATGAGCACCAAACCTGCATGACCCCCAGATTAAAAAAGTGCCGGAAAAAGGAGTCTTTCAACCACCATTTTAGTTGAACTGGACATTGACTATATCTGTCCTGTACCACAATATGACCATTAAACCTGTCTGACCCACAGATTAAAAGTGCCGGAAAAGGAGTCTTTCAACCACCATTTTAGTTGAACTGGACATTGACTATACCTGTCCTGGACCGCAGTATGACCATAAACCTGTCTGACCCCAATTAAAAAGTGCCGGAAAAGGAGCCTTTGAACCACCATTTTAGTTGAACTGGACATTAACTATATCTGTCCTGGACTGTAGTATGACCATTAAACCTGTCTGACCCCCAAATTAAAAAAGTGCCGGTAAAAGGAGTCTTTGAACCACCATTTTAGTTGAACTGGACATTAACTATATCTGTCCTGTACCGCAGAATGACCATTAAACCTGTCTGACCCACAGATTAAAAAGTGCCGGAAATAGGAGTCTTTCAACCACCATTTTAGTTGAACTGGACATTGACTATACCTGTCCTGGACCGCAGTATGACCATTAAACCTGTCTTTCAACCACAATTTTAGTTTCACTGGACATATACTGTCCCTGTCCTGGGTAGCGCTTGCCCCTCCGTATGAGTGCGGACCAATTGAGCTTCACTTGGAAATACTGGTGGTTAACGCTCATGTTCCACCCAGGTGCCCTTTTTCTTGGCATTCTTTTTCTCATGTTACTCAAAGTGCTGGTGGAAATTGTCTCTGTACTTTGTTCTCTGTCCATGCTCCATATTCCATGTCCTCTGAATAACCTACATCTGGTAAAGTTTTCCTGTACCTCCCTTGAACAATTCAGAGGAATTTCTTTACCAGCTATTTTGTACATGCAAGTTTTTTAGTAGTTTAATTCTAGAAAACACATTTTTAAAATAGGATGGAATACCACCATGTCTTTGTTTCTCTTTTTTTAATTGTATTAAATGGGTTGTCTCAATACAGGGATTGATAGCTATGTTAAAGATCTTGCAAAAACAAGTCATTTTGCAATATGTGTCCATTAACAGTGTCCTACCTATTCCTGTTTCTGACAGCATTTATTCGGATAATACAAGGTATTTTTGGCACCTTTCAATTCACCTGTGGTGACTACAAAATTGCAGTATTCACATTTAAGTGCAAGGTGCCTCAATGAACAAAGCTGTAGTGCGCCAAAGTAAAAAAAAACACGTATCTGTAATGTATTCGGATAATAAAAGGTATTTTTGGCACCTTTCAATTCACCTGTGGTGACTACAAAATTGCTGCATTCACATTTAAGTGCAAGGTGCCTCAATAAACAAAGCTGTAGTGCGCCAAAGTGAAAAAACACGTATCTGTAATGTATTCGGATAATAAAAGGTATTTTTGGCACCTATCAATTCACCTGTGGTAACTACAACAATTGCTGGATTCAAATTTAACTGCAAGGTGGGTCTATAACAAATCTGGTACTGGCAAAAGTGCAAAAAAACACGTATCTGTAATGTATTCGGATAATAAAAGGTATTTTTTGGCACCTTTCAATTCACCTGTGGTGACTACAAAAATTGCTGATTCACATTTAAGTGCACGGTGTCTCAATGAACAAATCTGGACTGGGAAAAAGTGCAAAAAACACGTATCTGTAATGTATTCGGATAATACAAGGTATTTTTGGCACCTATCAACCTGTGCTGACTACAAAATTCCTGGATTCTAATTTAACTGCAAGGTGGATATATCAACAAAGGTGGAATGGGAAAAATTGAAAATGAACACCTATCTGAAATGTATACTGATAATTAAAGTGGAGTTTTGCACCTAACAAAGAGACCTGCAGTTACTAGAAAAGATGTGTATCCTAATATAAGTTCAGGCTGCCCAATATCCAGGAAATATTTCAATAGAAAACTGTTAATAATAAAGCTATTGCAGTGCAATGTCTACACTAAGTCTTGGTGAACTTTATCCAGTATTCTTTATAGAGCTTGTCTGTGTTAGCCCGCGGGGCCCCCCCTCCGCTCACCCCCCCCCCCCCCGTGACTTTACAGCGGTAGATGCTCCTTTAAAATTCTCTACCTAACTACATAAAATCTTCCAATCTCTAATCTAACTAAATTGGAAGGATCACAGCTAACAGTAGAGCTTTCTCTGTGAAGAAATAGATTAATTTCGCTGAGCTGTTTGGACACAAGCAGAGCGCACGTCCTTCTGCTCTGAGACGCTGAGTGACACTGAGGCTGAACAGAAAACGCTGTTCTGTGTAAAACGAGGTCATGTGATTTTTTCCAGCCAATTGCAACCATACACATCCCAGTCATGACGTCGCACACACATCTCACCCTGCTCTATTCTGGAAGCTGATTTGCTGCCCGCCAAAATGACAGGAAGCGCCGAAAATGGCGCGATGTTCATAGAGGATGCACATATTTTAACCTAAATTTTCGCATGATCTAAAAATTTCGATCAACATAAAAACTTTGCCGATTTCAACTTTGTCGATAATAATCGCTCAACACTAGTTATGTGATCCAAACTGTCTACCCCTCGAGGCCAAAAAATGTCTCACTGCCTCGAGACCTAGTTGATGTGGAATAGACGTGTATAAAGATTCCACATCAATACTAGCTAAATGAGCTTCAGGATCTATCGAAAGACCCTCTAAACGCTTCAAAAGATTTGTGGTATCCCTAATGTATGAGGGTAATATTTCAACAAAGGGAGATAAGACGTGATCAATGTAAGTCCCACAATTTTGGCAAAGAGCATTATTACCTGAGACTATTGGTCGTCCCCTAAGGGGAGAGGTCCCCTCATGCACTTTAGGTAAAGCATAGAATGTGGCTAGCGTGGGAAATTTGACATATAAAAAATCATGTTCCTGTTTGTCAATTAGCTCACATTCTCTAGCTCTTGTCAAAAAAGTCTTAAGTTCAAGCTGAAAAGAGTTGGTGGGATCGAAGGTTAATTTAGTATAGCAAGATTTGTCAGACAAGAGTGTGTAACACATATCACGATACTGTCTGTGATTTAGAATGACAATGTTACCACCCTTGTCCGAAGGTTTAATGCATAAATCACGTCTCTTTTTAAGGCCCTCCAACGCCTCTAATTCCCCTTTAAGAAGGTTGGTCCTATGATTGGTTTTAATTTTCCTAAGATCCTTGAGTACAAGATCAAGGAAAACATCGACACACGAGATGTCTCCAACAGGGGGAATTTTTGTGCTTCTGGCTTTTAATTCCGTAAAGGGGCCTTTGCCCAAATCATTCTGAGGAATCTCGGACAGACCAAACAACAACCTGACATCCTCTAACATATCTAGAGCGATTCCAAGGTCTGCGCTTGCTTTTTTCTGTTGGATGGAAAAATATCTGTTCCAATGTAATTTTTCTCGAGAATATATGGAGGTCTTTTACCATCTAAAGGGGCTAAACCCAGTTGTGGGTACGAACGACAAGCCTTTAGTAAGGAGCATCATTTACTGTGTAGTGAGATTTTCACCTAAGAGATTAATAATATGGGAATTTAAATCACCTCTCTCTGGTGTGGTAGATGTCGATTGTAAATCTCACTCTCGATATGACGGGGTATTCACGTGTTCCCTGAGTTGATAGGAGTTGTGAGAATCTAAAAAACGCGGATTATTACCCCTAGTGTTTATTACCACTCCTTCTACCTCTAAAGCCCAGAGAACGTCCCTGGGATCTGGAGCGTGAGGAGTTAATCTCTTTTTCAGAGTCTGAAAGATCAGTCTCTGTTGATGAGGCATCAGTCTGAACGTCTCTACTGGAGTTTTTATTCGCAAGACAGGTGTATACCCTGTTCTCACGGAAGTCTGTCAAGTCCCTCAAAAATTGCCGATGCTTTCTATCCTTTAAATGATATTGGAACCGTTAAATCTGTTCTTTAAGTTTAGAATTTAAAGATTCCAAAGTCACCTTTTCTTCCTCAAGCAGCAATGCCAGTAATTTGAGGGAACATGCAGTCACCTCTTTCTCCCGTTTATTGGAGAATTCAGGTGATTTGTTACGACTGGAAGGAGTGAGTATTATTCTAAGTCCTCGTGGGACTATGTTGTTGGTAATATAGTGCTGGAGACGCTCTACCTCCCACCACGATGCTACCTGATCCTTATAAGTCTTTGTTAGTTCTTTAAACGCAATTGTCAAAGTGGGAAATGCCTGATGTTGTATCAAAGGTTTTTCTGAGAACACCTCTCTAGAGTCAATGCTCCACTGCTCAGTGCGAGGGCCCTGGGCAAGGAAACCTGCCATACCGTAAGTGAGCAAACAGGAAAGTACCCAAATTATCCACCAGGAGGGGTGGATACAAAGTGCTAAACCTCAAGAAGCCAAATACACTTCAGAACCATATATAAAGGTGTGGCTATAAAACTTAAAATTTAATATATCATCTTAAAAGACACGAAAGTAAACCCCCTCAAAAAGCGTGAAGACAATATTTACAATGAATAAATGCTCATTTCACCAGAACCAAGGGACCAATAAGTTGATATAGCCCTATCTCGACCCTGAGAAGCACTATGAGTCCCTGGCCTGACACACAAAACAGGAATGACGCCCCAATAAGGGCGATCCTGACGGGAACCTGACCCTGTTCACACTCACCCTAAACCAACACCTATAGGTCCCGTCCCAACATGTTTCGATCCTCCAATATTGATCGCCTCAGGGGATGATAAAGAGCTTAGAGACCATAGGGAAAAAAGCTAGCAAATAATGCCTAGCAAGGGAATAATGCCTCTCCAGACCTAGGTATACTCACGATCCTCCAGAAAGGACAGGAGATGTGCAGATTCCACAGGTCAAGCAGACACAACCTAGAAGGGCACAGGCATCTGAATGAAGTGAAGAGCCACATATAAGATAACATGAATACGTAAACACAAAAAATGCAAATCCAATTTGAGAAACTTACATGTCCAGAAGCAATAGATTCCTGCGTGTCTTATACCCTGTAGAGGTGTCCCAGCAGTGGCCAGAGGAATGAGACGCCGAAGAAGCATGAGGGATGGCCAAAAGAAGTGCAGCGCCGAGCTGACGTCACGGGCAGTGCGTCTGTGACGTCCAGCCGGGAGCCCAATGCGTCCATAACAACCGCAGCGCATGCACATGAGGTATTCCAGTGACGTCACGGGCAGAACGTCCGTGAAGCCGAGCTGGAAATACAGTGCGTCCCTGGCAACCGTGGTGCACGCGCAGGGGCTCACACTAACAAGCACAACAGTGTGCAAGCCCAACGATGCATGAATGAGTGTGAACAGGGACAGGTTCCCGTCAGGATCGCCCTTATTGGGGCGTCATTCCTATTTTGTGTGTCAGGCCAGGGACTCATGGTCCTTCTCAGGCTCAAGATAGGGCTATATCAACTTATTGGTCCCTTGGTTCTGGTGAAATGAGCATTTATTCATTGTAAATATTGTCTTCATGCTTTTTGAGGGGGTTTACTTTCGTGTATTTTAAGATGATATATTAAATGTTAAGTTTTATAGCCACTCCTCTATATGGTTCTGAAGTGTATTTGGCTTCTTGAGGTTAAGCACTTTGTATCCACCCCTCCTGGTGGATAATTTGGGTACTTTCCTCAGAGATTATGTACCCAAGGAAGGACAGGCTGGACCGATGAAATTGGCATTTCTCCAGCTTGGCATATAGGTGGTTCTCTCTGAGGCGTCTAAGGACCTGACTCACATGGAGACGGTGGGTCTCCATGTGAGACCAGAATTTCGTCCAGGTGTACTACAACACAGGAATAAAGGAGGTCACGAAAGATCTCATGAACAAATTCCTGAAAGACTGCCGGGGCATTGCACACGCCGAATGGAATAACCAAATACAAGAAATGGCCATCACGTGTGTTAAACGCCGTCTTCCACTTGTCGCCCGGCCAAATGCAGATGAGATTATAGGCTCCACAGAAATCCAATTTGGAGAAAATCCTGGCCCCGCAGCACATAGAATGCGATCTTCTCTCCGTGGAGCGCCCCAACGTGCATAGACACTGGCTCCTCAAACACACAACGAAACTCCTTAAAAAAGGTCTGCATATCTGCTGTCACAGGGTCATCTCTGTCCCAGAGGGGTGTGGCCCAGGCCAGGACCTTCCCGGAGAGTAAACTGACCACAAACGCTACCTTTGACAATTCGGATGGAAACTGGTTGGCCATCAGTTCCACGTGCATGGAGCACTGTGTAAGAAATCCCCTGCAGAGTTTCGGATCTCTGTCAAACTTAGTAGGTAGCGACAGGTGGAGTTTGGGTCCCACGAGGGAAATTAAGTGGCTGGCGTAGGAGGAACCACGGGAGGTGACGGGGGCCGTTGCTGAGAGGCAATAAGTTGCTGCATCATGGCGGTCAACTGGTCTAATTGTTGCGCCTGTTGCTGGGACTGCAGAGCCACGATATACTTAAGGTCCTCCACACTGGGTAATGGCACCTTGGCGGGATCCATGGCCGAATCCAACTGTAACGGACTAAGGTAGTGGATCTGCTGGGCCACTGCAAGCGGTGATACAAGTCACACCAGGGAGCGGGGTCTAAGTGGGTCCCGATTTTCACCAGAGCCCGCCGCAAGGGGGGATGGACTTGCCGCGGTGGGATTCCACTAGGTCGCGACCCCTGATGTGACTTGCTTGCAGTGGTGGCCGAGGTGTAACGCAGGACAAAATCGGCAGGCAAACTGGTAGTCAGGGACGGGCCAGAAGGTCAGGGCATGCAGCGAAGGAACGTGGTCGAAGAACGTAAGCCGAAGGGACTGGTACACAGAAACTGGAACACAGAAAGGGCTTTCTCGCATAGGGTAAGGCACTATGGATTCAGCAAGGAATCCGGAAGGTGGATCATTATAAAGGTCCAGCGGCCGGCAATAGCCAATTACCGTCGCGCTGGCACTTTAAATCTTGAAGAGCCGGGGCGCGCTCTATGTCAGGGAACAGACATAGATATTACAAAGAAATGAAAACTTATGTCCCTTCAATGGAAAAAACAGATAAACGATAACGCTGCCTGATATCCAGTGCTGGGGTCCATGATGTTAAGTATGGTATGGGGTATAGGGTAGGCAGGAACTAGAATAGCAACGAGCTTGTTTAAATAACATTAGGAGTAGTTACTCACCTGGTGAATCAAAGTGCACATATACGGAGGCAGCGTCCCAAACAAAGCAGTGCGCCAGCGTGGGCTGCGGCCTGCACATGCGCAGATGTAAAAGACAAAAAAGGAACTAACAAAATGGCGTTGATGTCCCAAGCATTGAAACGCGCATGCGCACGTGGGGAAATGGCCCCTCGACCAGGTAGTGATTAGCATGTAAGGCGTATCTATCTAGGGAGAGAATAACTACATCCCTACATTACAGGACGCCGCCGAGAAGCAGTGCACTCGCTCTCTAGAAATCGCAGAGAAAGCTACAGGCTAGCAGGAAATACCCTAGCATTGCAACAAGTGTATAGTGACTACGATAACACAAAAAATCCCTAGATACAGTAAACACAGAACAGCTCAAAAACTGCTATAGAGAAGAAAGATAAACAAATACATTAGTAAACAATAAATGAAAATAAAAAGATGTAAATCTATATAAATAAAGAAATAGTACAGACGAACTCCACTAAATAAATAATGTGAAACTAAGAGAATCATTAATACCAAACAGATGTAACGTTTTGAGGCGAAAGATCCAATTTGCCTCACGTTGTAAAACTTTTTTATCAAATCCCCTTTGCGTGCTGATGGAGTAACGACTTCAATTACGGAAAAATTCAAGGCAAAAAGGTTCTCAGGGTGTGTCAAGTTCATATGTTGTGCCAGAGGAGTGTCACGTTTATTTCGAATATCACCCACATGCTCCAATATTCGACGACTAAATTCACGTATTGTTTTCCCCACATACATGAGGGGACAGTCGCAGAGATCTGGGGATGTGACTCGATGAAATCGGATAAATCAGGATCCTGTCGTAACAGGGGCCAGAAGTTTTTAATAATTCTAGTCACTTGTTCTGAAGCGTTATCGAAGGTACCGATAATTCGCAATTTATTATGATTCTGCGGGATCTTTTGGGGTTGTAATAGTGAGGAACGATCGGCACCACGGGCCCAATCATAGGCTTCCTTAAGAATTTTTTGAGGGTAGCCGCGTTCAGTGAACCTCCTTCTAAGTACATCTGCCTCCTTCTTAAAGGAGGATGAAGAGGAACAGTTACATCGGGCTCTAATGTACTGACCTTTTGGTATACCACGGCGTAAGGGGAATGGATGTGCGCTATCCCATCTTAGATGGCTGTTGCCGGCCGTAGGTTTTCTATATAAGGCAGTCTCAAATTCCTTTTTGACCCCTTTAAAAAGGGGCCCGAGGTAAAAAAAAAAACCTTCCGGAAAAAAACTTTTTACAAGCCCCAAAATTGGTTGTTCAAAATAAAAACTAGGTTTGCCCCTTTGCAAAAGGTTATATTACTAAAAAAATTCCTGTACAGAAAAAAAGCCAAATACTGCTAATAGAAAAAGATCGCATTGTCCCTAATAAAATAAGATTTCTTTAAAAAAAAATGCAAAAACTACTTGAAAATGTGCTAATTTTAAATTACCAAACAGTTTTTGTGCTTTTGACGAAGTAAAGGGCCTTAACTTTTTTTCCCCCTTCTTAAGGAGTCTTCTTGGAAAATTAAGAAAAAGTTCCTGGAAAAATTGGGCCAGGATTAAACGTTTATTTCTATCACCTTGCTCCAAATTTCAGATTTACAAGTTTTTTCCCACTTCAAGGGTTCTAGCGAATGGGGATGGACCGTATCTTAATCCTTGAAACCCGAAAAATTTCTGGGCACAAAATAAACCTTAAATTCCAAAATATCTGCATTTTTTTAATTTTGGGTGGAGGGAGGGGTTTGGTTAATAGATTAATAAATTTGGACATTGAAATTTCTCTTGTAAAGGAGCAAGGGATCGACGCTCTCTTATTTGACTTGAAGAATATTCTCTAAAAAAGAGGAGGCATGAGGGGGAATGGAAGCCGGAGTATTGTTGGTATCCTGCAATCCTTCCTGGGCCTGGGAGGATACTGATTGTACTGATCCAGAGGTAGAGGGACGAGATAAAAGAGAGTCTTGTTTTTTGTTGACACGTTTTTTTCGGGGCACCCATCTGATTGGATTAGTGGGTTTTTGCCGTGTGCGGTAAGGAGATCTATGGAAGGGCAAACACACATTACAACTACCCCATGCCATTATTTAACATAAACTAGGCAACAATGCTTAAGAATTATGTGAAAAATGAAGTACACCTTTTACTGCTTACACAGGAAATTAAAGGGTAGGTAACAGTGAAATGCTGCTAATTTAATGCCCTTGATTCATTGATCATCACTCCTAAAAGATCGATCGGAAAGCATACTAGGAGAGACGATATTACCAATAGTACAAGCCCTCTAGTAGATAAATCTACACCAATTGAAAATAGGCCTAAGGATTGGATCAGTGTGCAATAATGGTAATTATTTATGTATAATAACTACAATATCTTTGTACTGTCTGCTATACTGCGTAACACAAAGCTGTATTTCTCTTAGATTTAGCTTTAGATCCAAAAAGCAATTTTTGTTTGTCTCTCTTATCCACTAAATTTACTAAATTTACGTTTTATGGAAAATGCTTTTATCTTTTGTGTAACCTGTCTATGATGTCCCCCTTCTCTCTCTCATTGTCACATTGTCGGCTGCAATTGTGTTTAACCCTTATGATTTCTCCAATACCGAGATTAGTAATCACATGTTGTGAGTGATAACTTGTAGCATGTAATGTAGTATTACCAGCAATAGGTTTCCTAAACAATGTGCTGTGGATTTTGCCACTAGAAGGATCCCCTATAAGTTTGAGATCTAAAAAGAACATCTATGTAAAAATTTGCTCAAAATATTTCACAAACTCAGGGACTAATGAAGGTGAACCCTGCCAAATAAGAAGGGTATCTTCAATATATTTCCATACCAAAATATATTCGAAGCAAAGGTATTATCCCTAGAATAGAATTATTTTAAGTCCCACCACGAAACAAACACTTTAACTAATGAAGGCGAGAAACAGGCACCCATAGGTCATCCTTTGATCTTTATCAAAACAAAAATAATTATGAAAATCAGTAGTCATAACAATAAATTCTTAGTTTTGCGTTATATGTGATATATTTGTCAAGCTGAGATGCCAAGGCTCACCCTACATCTCCTGTACATGAAACTATTAACTGTTTATTTTTAGGTCTCACATACCTAGATGTGTGCATTTTAGTACATAATACAGAGTGCAAAAAAGAACTATATTGTGCACTACACTAAATCAAGTGAGATCTCATGTAAAGAAAATCTTTTACCAGTTTTATACTACTCTATAATAGCGTAGCCTAAACTAGTAACTCACTGATTAATATGGTTTTATTATTTACATTACTGGATACAGCCATTCATAAGAAATGTTTTATTTTTCGACCTCTTAACTAAGTGCAGCACACATTCCCTCCCCAATTTGTTTAACATCTTTCTGTATATACACTGAAAGCTGTTAATTAGTGAGTGTAGAGCAAACAGAGCAGCAACTCCAAAACATTCAGGAGTATTGAATTTGTGCACACAGTGGAGAGGACTACTTAGCTATGTTCGGTGTTTTTGATTAAAACTGCAGTATTTAGAAGTGTGTATGCATGGAGCAATGTAAGTCATACATTGTAGAAATCATAGAATCTGTAGAAAGGATGCCGCACACCATATATGTAGAGTTGTTTGGATATCTTTGGGTGCTCGAGGTAGGGTAACCAGCCCTCTGTATACAATTTTGAAGAAATACCTTAGCACTCTGTTTTTAAAGTGAAGAATTTATTGAAACATTAATGAAGTGAACATATCTCCAAAGAGGGTAATATAGTGCTATACAAGAAATAGCTACATTCTCTCTGTCTCCCTAGGCTTCCCTGTGCTACCTCCCCAGACAGGACTGATGAAGGCCGGTTAGGCCGAAAATTTTCCATTAAGTCTGGATTTCTTGTATAGCACTATATTACCCTCTTTGCAGATATGCAAACTTAATTAATGTTTCATTAAATTCTTCACTTCAAAAACAGAGTGCTAAGGTATTTCTACAAAATTGTAATCATAGAATCTGTCACTAGTTTTGGTTGATCACAGATCATCCAGAATTGAACTGGTGACAGATTCTTTTTAAGCAACAAATCCATGGTTTTTAGATAAAAATAACTCTTTACTGCAATATCTTGGGTGCTATTGTACACTGAACTATATGGCTTTTTACAACTCTGGCTTATAGTGATGAGCGATTGTGTAAACAATCGTTATCGGGTCAATAGTTGATATTGTCAATGTTGATAGCCGATAGTCAATAGTCGATTATCGCCGAGAGGAACAACAGCTTCATTCTTACACCCAAACAGGTTAGGAGAAGCTGGAATTCACATCCACAACAGTGAACTGGATATGTTCTACATCTTAGGCAAGACAATTACGCTATAAAAGTCACAGAAAAAAAGTCATAGGCTAAAATAATTTATTATGCTCAATGGCTAACCGAAAACATGAGGACTGCGTAGCCACAGCAGTTACAGTGGTAACAGCAGCTACGGGGCACATTTCACACAAAACAAGACACCAGTATTGGAAATTGCACA
Source organism: Phyllomedusa bahiana (assembly GCA_025379985.1). Taxonomy (NCBI): domain Eukaryota; kingdom Metazoa; phylum Chordata; class Amphibia; order Anura; family Hylidae; genus Phyllomedusa; species Phyllomedusa bahiana. The sequence goes on along the minus strand of JAODAL010033901.1, from coordinate 10,093 downwards.
TGGGAACTGGCAGGAGTTCCCTATCACTTTTTGTACCAGGGACCAAGATCTCGTCACAAATGTTGTGGCAGCAAGAACATCCCAACTGGGAACATGGAGGTTCAGCTGGCAGGGCGTTAGTTACAGCGGGTTCGGTAAAAGACGGGGTTTTTTCCGCAGCATCTTTTAACGTTTTTCAGGCCAAAAAGCACAACATTACTACTTCCCATTTTTAACATATCACAGGGCACCTTTTTGATTCTGGCCCCTTGGACGAATACTGCCCTATTGCCACCCCTGACATCCATTTTAAAGTAGCCTGACCCCAAAACCACCAAAAAAATGCCCTTATGGACCCTCAGAATAAAAATTTGCACTAAGAAAGTGACTATTTTAAAACACTATTTTCCCCATCTTGCTTCTAGTGCTGCTGCTACAGCTACTTGCCATTCTACTGCGGGCCATTGCTTATGGTTTTTTAAAAATTGTGGGGGGCAAAAATGTAGTTGGTAACCACCCTGTCTGAAAATCCCGCATTCTACGTCAAATGGTTAAGGAAAAAAACTGACTTTTTATTTTTCTGCCGGAAGAAACAATAATTTAACCACTATTTTAGTTAACTACATTACTACCCCGCCTCCCGGATGACCCAAAAACCCGTGTGATCCACAGTACAAAGTGCCAGAAGAAAGAAATATTTTAAGAGTATTTTAGTTGAACTGGACATTGACTAACCTTTCCGTACCCAAAACTAAATGAAACCGGTCAATAGAACTATTTAAAAGTTATATGGATTTGATTGGGAGTTTTTTGGGACCACGACAACAGCACCAGTTACTATAAAAATCTGTAATCAAATTTGCATACAAGTGCGCTTTTTTGCCCCAAACTGAAAACGCACGGACTGCAATAGAACTATTTAAAGGTTCTACGGATGAGATATGTCGGTTTTACAATGTTGACATCAGGCACCAGTTACAATAAAATATCTGTAACCCAATTTGCGAACAAGGAAGCTATTTGCGACAAACTGGGGCGCACAGACACCAATAGAACTGCAAAAACAAAAGGGAAAATTTCACCTTAGTTGGGAGGTCTGCTGGCTAAAAAGTGTTATAAAAAACTTTGCTATTTCAATGCGAGTTCAGGACAGGACAGGCTGGGCTGAACATCATCCCCCTTCCTTCTCGACCCTCCCCCCCATCCCTGCAGCTGCACACAGCACTAGATGTCTGTACAAGTCTCTCTCTAACTAAATAAGAACTAAAATTCTCTAATGTAGCTATATCCTAAGCTTCACAGCTACAAGGATGGTTTTCTGTATTAAAAAAGACTGTCTCTCTGAGCTGTGACAACAGCTATTGGGACAGGCAACGAGACGTGTTGCTCTGTAGTAAGATAGTGTAGGAATGAGACTGATCAGGAAATGCAGTCGTATACATAAAACGAGGTCAGGTGATTTGTGCAGCCAATGAGATCCATAAACTGCCCACAGCTGACGTCGTATACCCCATCACCCCCTCTATGTTCTGAGCTGATTGGCTGGCCGCCAAAATTACAGGAAGCGCCGAAAAAGGCGCGATAGTAAACGTGATAATGATTATCTTTAAGATTTACACGTAAACTTATGATAAACGTAAAAATCGTGCCAATTTCAACTTTTGTCGATTGTAGCGCTCATCCCTACTGGCTTACCTTTTGTTTTATCATGTTATCCATTATTAAAACTAGTTGGCTTATGGATGCTTTGCTTAAAGTATCAAGACTTCATTTCCCTTTCCTTTTTTGGTGTTCGCTCTTTAAAGGAGTTGTCTCCCCACAGGGTTTCAAAGAATGCATGAAAGAAATTCTCTGTCACTTCCTGGTTAGACTAATTTGCATAAGCTCCCTGCTTGTACAGCTATGTGTGCTTTCAGATGCTAATTAGATTAGATTAGCTTTCTCAAACTACTCAAAGGACTTCTTATCTGATCCCCAAAACAAAAGCCCAATTTTACAGAGCTGTTTACTTGAGATAAATCAAGTTTTTTTTAACTGTTTTGGCCCCACAGGACACTGACAACACGGGCAACCGTGTAAATGACTCACTCTCTGTTATCTCTTTGAAAAAACAGCCCAGGGAGATTTTTTTTACAGGTCGGTTACGAGGGAACAAAAATTTCCCAAAGGGAAAGGTAATAAATTCACTTGAATCTTTTTGGGGGGAAAAAAAAAGGAAAAACAATGCAAAAAATTTTTGGGGAAAAATGTTTTGAAATTTTGGGGTTCCCCTAAATTTTAAAAAAGCTATTTTTTGTAGCGGGGAAAACCCCCTTTTTAAATTTTGGTTTCCAAACCCTTTTTATTTTTATCAAAAGTTTTTTAAAGGGTGGGGATCACATTTGCAAAAAAAGTATTGCCAGCTAGAAAATTGCCATGATTTAATTCAGTATTTACTAAAGTATTTACTAAAAAATGAGCAGCCTCATCCTTCTTTTCCTCTGTAGGTAAGAGCTAGGTTTGTGATAAAACATTGATGATATCAATGTTTTCTCTTAACAGCACAAATTTTGTACATTTTCTGTCTATTTACTAAGTTGACCATGAGCAATTTTTCAATGCCTGATTTCTTTTCTGCAAATAAATCAGCGGGTTCCCAAACCCTTTTATGAAAGGGTTTGAAACTCTGTTTTTTTGACAAAATTATACTCATTTGATTTGTAAACCCTTTTACACAAAAGAAAATTAAAATTTGGGCTTTATTTTTGGGGGGCAAAAAGCTATACATGTTGAACAAAAAGGTTATTGTGTTTATACACAATAGGACAGCCATTTCCACTGAATCTTACTACATCAGAACAGAACATAGGTAAACCTTGGGGTGTTTTTTAAAATGGCAGTAGAAAGGGGCCCATATTGGGACTAGGGCCCTAAAAAAAAAAATTTTGAATTTAGTGGCCAAACTACAAATGGAGTCTGGTGCCTCAAAAGCACTGAATACAGTAGATGTGGAAGGTGTTTCTGGCAAAATAACTTCAGAGTTTGAACGTTGAGATTCATTGTTGGGGGTTTGGGGCCGGATTTTTTATCGACAAAGTTAAAATGGGGAAAAGGTTTTTTATGGTGATCAAAAATTTCCCAGATCATGCGATTTTTTAAGGGTTTTAAAATCTGAGCATAAATCTTTTAAATCGCCCCCTTTTTCGGGGCCTTCCGGGTAATTTTTGGCCCCGGCAGAAAAATCAATTACAAAATTGGGCGGGGTGAGATGTGTGTGCGACTTTCCAGGGGGGGGATGTGTATGGTTGCAAATTGGCGGGGGAAAAAAACACATAAACACTTTTTACATAGAACAGCGTTTTTCCTGTTTCAGCCTCAGTGTCTTAGAGTTTCATGGGGAAAAGGACCGTGTTTCTCCCCGGGGTGGCCAAACACCCGGGGGAAAAATTTGGTCTATTTTGCACGAAAAAACCTCTACTTTTAAAGCTTGATCCTTCCAATTTAGTTAGTTTAAGAGTTTTGAAGATTTTTTTGAAGTTAGCTAGAAAATTTAAAAAAGAAAGCAATACCGCTGAAAATTTCCCCCGGGGTTGGGGGGGAGCGGGGGGGGGGGGCCCCGGGGGGGGGGAAAAAACAGAAAAAGCTCTACCCTTAAAGAACACGGGAAATAAAGTTCAACGGATAATTATGTAAACATTGTAGGGGAAAATTTTCTTTTTTATTAACAGTTTGCTATTAAAAAATATTTCCTGGATTTGGGGGGCCGGGAATTTAAATATGGGATCACATCATTTCTAGTAAACTGAAAGGTCTCTTTTTTAGGTGAAAAAACTCCACTAATTTTTTCATAATAACATTTCAATATGTGTTCATTTTAATTTTTAAACCCCATTACACCTTTGATTTTTGAAATATCCCCTTGCATTTTAAATTTAAACAATCCAGCAATATTGTAGTCAGAAACATGTTGTATGTTGAAAAAAAACCCTTTTTGTACATGGGGGAAAACAAAAAACATTTAATTTTGTTTTTTGGCCCTTTTGCGCCCCACATTGTTCATTAAACGCAGCATCCACGAAAATTTTAAAAACAGAAAATTTAAATCACCACAGGTGAATTGAAAGGTGCAAAAAATACCGTTTATTATACCAAAAAAAAACATTTTACGTTTTTTTTTTGATTTTTTGCAAAAACCCAGCATTGTTCTTTGACGAAAGCATCCACAAAATTTTTTAAAACAGCAATTTAAAATTTCACCAAAGGTGAATTAAAAGGGGGCAAAAAAAAAAAACCGTGTACCATAGGGAAAACATAACGTTACGGGGTTTTTTTGACTTTGCACACCCAGAAAATTGTTCATTGACACAGCATTCCACGTAAATTTTTAAAAACAGCAATTCTATTTTTCACCCCAGGTAAATTTGAAAGGTGAAAAAAAATCCCGTGAATTAAAAGGGGGAAAAACAAACAATACAGACAAAACCCAGACCCTTTTTCCCCGGCCCCTTTTTAATCGGGGGGTCAACGGGTTTTTAATGGTCAAAACTGCGGTCCGGAAAGGTAAAACCAATGCCCCAGTAAAACCAAAAAAGGGTTTGGTTGAAAGACCCCTTTTTTCCCGGGAAAATTTTTTTTAAAATCTGGGGGGCCCATGCGGGTTTTGGGGCTCTTTCCCTCGTTCCGGGACGGGGATATTCAATGCCAGTTAAAGGGAAACCCATGTGGTTAAAAATTCATACCCCTTTTTGGGCCCATTTTTTTTAATTTTGGGGGTTTGGATGCGGGTTTTAAAGGGGTCCGGCTGGGGAAAAAAAGGACAGGGATAGTAAATTTGGTCTGGGGCCCTTTTTTTTTTGGGGTGACTTTTAAAAACCTAAGTGTGTTCCTAAGTTTTGTAGCACGTATCCATTTGTACTGTTGTGGATTTTAAATTTCACTTCCCCAGCCTTGTTTGGGGTTAAAAAATGAAGGTGTTTTTTGCTCTCCCTTTAAATTTAAAGGGTAACCCTTCCTTTAATCGATGCTCACAATCAAAAAAAAACCTTTAAATCGATAAAAAGGGGGCCGACTTCGCCCTTAATCGCTCAATCTCGTTACCCAAACGAAAATCCTAAACCCACTTTCCCTTTCAAGAAACCAAAAAATTTGACTGTAATCCCTTTCCTTTTTTGCTTGTAATAAAGAATGGTTCAATACCCTCACTTTCATCAAGGGGGGTGTTTTTAACATCTTTTAACTGCCCCGACTTTAGACAACTTTTCAACAAGATTTTGGTTATTTGTCATACGGGTTGCAGCCACCTTTTGTGCAATTTCCCACCCACTTAAAAAGATTAGAGGGGCCCCTGTATTTGACATCTGGGTTAGCCCTTTAAAACTATGAGCAACAAAATGGGAAAAACAAATTTTTTGAAAATCACTTGTCTGTTTTGGGAAAGAATTTTTTTGGAAAAATTTATGGAAAAAAAGTATTTGGGCTCCCTAAAAACAAAAAGGGGTTTCCCTGGCTTTCACACCCCCTGAAAACAACTTTTTTAAAGAGGCTCCTCTGTCCCCCAAACTAAATTACCTGTTTTTAAAACCCCGGGAACCAGGGGGGGGGGACCCAGTGAATGACCTGCAGAGACCGGGGATCAACGTAACAAAACCCCCATCAGTAAAAACACTACGCCGACGGGGAAACGAGATCCTGCATGCCAGCCCTTTTCTTTTCTGCTTAACCCCAGTACAAAACCCAAGGCCCGCCCTAAATTTGCAAACAGAGCATTTGGATGACCCCAAAAAGAGTGGGGGGGGAGAATTTCATATAAATTAGATTAAATAAAAGGGTAAAAATTGTTTGGGTTTTAAAACACATATTGTTGTGTTTGGAGAGAGAATGCAGATGGCACCCAAAAAGAACACCAAACTTTTCTGTCCATTTGGGAGGGGGGTGGATCCCCCGGGGACCACCGAAAGCAAATGGGAAAAGCCATGCCAGGGAGGGGGAAACCCCTCATGGGGCCCGGGTTTTTCACAAAAAGCCCGCCGCAAACCCCGGGGATGGCCCTTGCTGGGCGGGATTTCTACCAGGTCCGCTCCCCCCTGACTTTCCTTGTTTTTGGGGGGAAATCCGGGGTTTCCCAAGGGGTGGTAAAAAGAACCCAAAGGAAGGTTCATAGTAGGGTACAGGCGGTTGGTCAGGGCAAGGCGGCTAGGTTCGGGGTTTTTTGGACAGGCGGGGAAGGCGGGCCCAGGGGGCCCAAGATTTCAGGGGTCGAGGGAAGGGAGGAAAAATGGTACTTTTACCCCGGGTTAAAAAAACGGGGGTTTTAAAGAAACTTTCTCAGAAAGGGAAAAGGGGTCACTATAGATCCGGCGGAGGGGCTGCCCGGAAAGGGGGAACCCCCTAAATAGGGTCCGGCCGGCACTGCCAGTTCCCAAACGCGTTTCCCCTTTAAAAATTTGGGCAGAAGTCCCCTCCCCGGGGGGGCGCGCCCTAGAGAGGGGAAACCGCGCCCCACGGGGGCCCGACAAAAGGGGGGCGCATTGACCCAGGAACAAGGGACGGGTTAGGGATTAGACCCGGGGGACAGGGGCCCAGGTCCGGCACCCGGCCCCCGGACCACTCCCCCCGGAAACCTGGAGAAGTGTGGTCAGACGGACGCCCCCGAAGCCTGCCCCACAGGTGCGTGGCCCCCCCCATGGACATGTATTTGGTGAACAGGAGGTGGAAAACTTTCATGCTTTGAGGCTGTTCCTTGTACATGAAATAATGAATGGGGTCATGAATCATGCGATTTTGAGTGCAATGCTTCATGAAAAGAGCTTTTGAAGGGGAAACATGGCGGGCCCCTTTCGGGCATGATAATGACCCCAAAGCAAAACCCCGGGGGGCAATGAAGGAGTGGCTTTGTAAGAAGCATTTCAAGGTCCTGGAGTGACCTAGCCAGTCTCAAGATCTCAACCCCATAGAAAACCTTTGGAGGGAGCTGAAAGTCTGTGTTGCCCAGCGACAGCCCCAAAACATCACTGCTCTAGAGATCCGCATGGAGGAATAGGCTAACATACCAGCAACAGTGTTTGCCAACCTTGTGAAGACTTACAACGTTTGACCTCTGTCATTGCCAACAAAGGATATATAACAAAGTATTGAGATGAACTTTTGTTATTGACCAAATACTTATTTTCCACCATAATTTGCCAATAAATTATTTCCCAATCAGACAATGTGATTTTCTGGATTTGTTTTCTCATTTTGTCTCTCATAGTTGATGTCTGCCTATGATGTCAATTACAGGTCTCTCTCATCCTTTTAAGTGGGTGAACTTACACAATTGGTGGCTGAATAAATACTTTTTTCCCACTGTAGCTTTGGCTTGCAGCACAAACTGAATGCCATAATTTCTGCTGCTGTGGAGACAATGCAGTTTTTGCCAGATCTTTTCTGGTGGCTCCAGATCTGTATTGTGAATTAGTTAACCTTGTTCTTTTGGGAGACTGCGTTTTTAGATAATTCTTCAGAAGCAGAAGGTAATTTAGAAGAGAGTGCTGCATATTTATCAATAGTGTCTCTTTGTAAGACTGTTTAAATTTCGACTAGAGAGTCTTACAATATACCACATTTATCATGACGTTGATAAAACTGGCACAGTTTAAAATTGTCTAGTCTAAGTGTCTACCATTATTAAGTTGCTTACTTTTATGCCAGTAATATGTTGCTGCATTTTAAAATACATAGTAAATGTGGTGTAGAGAATGTACAACATTTTTGTTGAAAATTGTGCCAGAAATTCACAGAAAGTACCAAAAGGGCCCCACTAAAATATAACTTTTAATAGGTTTTTTAAAATATACAAATTATATACAAATCCTAAACACTAAATATTAATAAATCAACAATCCCTATTTACATATATACTTCACTTTGTGTCCTGGAATAGTGGAAATGTCTCTCACCATTCACAAGTATATCAATAATAATATAGATTTCTTCTCATTACTCACGGTTTGATGACCCAGAGAGCAGCATCCATGATTTTTATCCGAATTCCAAAGGGGGGATAAAGGTCACAGCATTATACACCACCTGGCCTTTCCCTAAATTACCACCTTCCAAGTAATGGAGTAATCGCCACAAAAGGGAGGGCCCCATTAACGATGACTAGCCCTACAAAAATACCCTGACTCTAAAAGAAGGGCATATATACAACACAATGTGCAATACAAAAAAAAAAAGCCTACTCACTAGTGATGAGCAATTACGTCGATTATCATCATCGGGTCGATAGTCGATATCGTCAATTATCAAGACGATTTCCGATAGTCGATAATAGATTATCGCCGATGACCATTAAAGTCTATGGGAGATGAACAACACCTTCATTCTTACCACCAAACAGGGCTGGAGAAGCTGGAATAACATCCACAACAGTAAAATGGATACGTGCTACATCTTAGGCAACACACTTAGGTTATAAAAGCCCAGAAAAAAAGTCACAGATCATTCACTATCCCTGTCTTGTACCACAGCATGACCCATAAACCTGCATGACCCACAGATTAAAAAGTGCCGGAAAAAGGAGTCTTTCAATCACTATTTTAGTTTCACTGGACATTGACTATATCTGTCCTGTAGAACAGTATGACTATTAAACCTGTCTGACCCACAGTTTAAAAAGTGCCGGAAAAAGGAGTCTTTCAATCACCATTTTAGTTTCACTGGACATAAACTATTCCTGTCCTGGGCCACAGCATGAGCCCCAAACCTGCATGACCCCCAGATTAAAAAAGTGCCGGAAAAAGGAGTCTTTCAACCACCATTTTAGTTGAACTGGACATGGACTATCCCTGTCCTGGGGCACAGTATGAGCCCCAAACCTGCATGATTCCCAGATTAAAAAATTGACGGAAAAAGGAGTCTTTGAACCACCATTTTAGTTGAACTGGACATTGACTATACCTGTTCTGTACCACAGTATGACCATTAAACCTGTCTGACCCACAGATTAAAAAGTGCTGGAAAAAGGAGTCTTTCAACCACCATTTTAGTTGAACTGGACATTGACTATACCTGTCCTGGGTAACCTACATCTGTTCAAGTCTTCCTGTACCTCCCTTGTACAATTCAGAGGAATATTTGTATCAGCTATTTTGTACATGCCAGTTTTTTAGTAGTTTAATTCTAGAAAACACATTTTTAAAATAGGATGAAATCCCAACACGTCTTTGTTTCTCTTTTTTTTAAATTGTATTAAATGGGTTGTCTCACTACAGGGATTGCTAGCTATGTTAAAGATCTCGCAAAAACAAGTCATTTTGCAATATGTGTTCATTAACAGTTTCTTACCTATTCCTGTTTTTGACAGCACCATCACCCTTGAGCCACTTTTGACAATTGTGAAGAACAAATGACTGTTAGAAACCAAATTTTTTACAATAGGACCTGTAGTATAGCTGCATTTCACAGCAACATGCCCCCAAAAATTTAAAACATGACCCTTGAGCCACTTTTGACAATTGTGAAGAACAAATGTCTTTTAGAAACCAATTTTTTTAATAGGACCTGTAGTATTGCTGCATTTCAAAGCAGCATGACCCAAAAAATTATAAAAATAACTTCTCAGCCACTGTTAAAAATTGTGAGGGAGAAATGCTACTTAGAAGCCACATTTCTGTTCCAAAGGATCATGATTAGAGATGGGCGAATTTCTCAAAAATTCGGTTCGGTCACTTCGCCGAATTTTCCGACAAAATTCGTTTCGGTCCGAATTACTTCGGCACGAATCACGTTAAAAAACAGCTATTTCCAGCTGCCCAGAGCCTGCAGGGTGCTGTAGAACGTTGTGCCATGCTTAAATATGCAGAGGGAGCTTGGTTTGGTCTTCATACAATGTTGTGTTTTAGTATGACACGCACATGACTGCCGCCGCTCTTAGAATCGCTTCACTATAAAATGCCCTGGGCACTTATGGGGGCAAAACTGACCAAAAAACTGAAGCAGGAACGTAGCCTGATAAAGTCATGCAGCAAAAGCTGGAAAAACAAACTGAGAGCTCAGGGGGCAACTTAGTGACAGATGTGGGGGTGACGGCGCAGCCACACACAAGAGGTCAGACATGGGACAATACATTTTTGGGAAATGGCAAAACATACCC
>JAODAL010033900.1:0-44975 GCA_025379985.1 Phyllomedusa bahiana | reverse complement strand
TGCGGGTTTTTGGGGCTCACTGTGCCCCGGGACGGGTTAAAAAAAAGCCAGTTCAACTAAAATGGTGGTTTAAAGACCCCTTTTTTTTTGGGGCCCTTTTTAAATGTGGCGTTTTGCGGGTTTGGGGGGCTCATGCGGGGGCCCGGGGGGACGGGTAAAAAGTCAATGTCCATAAAAACAAAATTTCCCTTTTAAAAAGGGCCCCTTTTTTTCCCCGGCATTTTTTAAATTGTGGGGGTCATGCAGGTTTGGGGCCATGCTGTGGCCCAGGACGGGTAAAAGTAAAATGTCCATTCAACTAAAATGGGGTTGAAAGACCCTTTTTCCCCGGCACTTTTTTTAAATGTGGGGGTCATGCAGTTTTGGGGCTCATGATGGGGCCCCAAGGGACAGGTATAGTCAATGTCCGTGAAACTAAAAGGGGGTTAAAAAGACTCCTTTTCCGGCATTTTTTAAATGTGGGGCCCATGCGGGTTTTGGGGGCTCATGCTGTGCCCGGGAAGGGTAAGTCAATGTCCAGTGAAACAAAAGGGGGTGGTTAAAAAGGCTTTTTTTTTCCCGGGCATTTTTAAATCGGGGGGGTCATCGGTTTGGAGCTCATGCTGGGGTTCCGGGACAGGGATATTCAATGCCCAAAATTCAAGTAACATAGGGTTTTCAAATCAAAACGCCTTCTGGCACTTTTTAATTTGTGGGTAGGCATTTAAAAGGGTCATGTTGGGGTACAAGACAGGGATAGTGAAGGGTTTTGGGGGGTTTTTTTTTTTTGTGGCTTTTATAACCTAAGTGTTTTTGCCTAAGTTTAGCACTTTTCCAAATTTGACTGTTTTTGGATTTTGGGTTTCCATTTCCCTCCAGCCCCTGGGGGGGTGAAAAGGGGAATTAAGGGGGTTGTTGTTGTTCTCCCCATAGACTTTAAAGGGTTCACCCGCTCAAATCACTGCTCACTATCAAAAAACCTTATTGATGTGGCCGACAATCACAACCCCCGGGTTTCCCGATACCCCCAACGTAACGCTAAAAACACTACTCATCAACACCCACACATTCGGAGTATATGCAAATTTTGCACTTTTTTAAAACCAAGCATAAATTTTGAAAAAAATTTAAAAACTTTTTGTATCATTCTAAAAATTTTTTGGGCCCCATGACTGTAGGTGCGTTTTATTGTTCGGTGTGTCCGAAAAATACAGTAAAGAATGCTGCATCCAACAGGTCATTTAGAATATAGGCCTTGAGGTGACAAACATAAGAGACATTCTATTTTGGAAACGACACCCTTGAATGAATTTGTCTAGAGGTGTAGTAAACATTTTTATCCAATTAAGTTTTTTCAATAAAAATATAGTTTTAGTTTAAAGTTTCTGATTTTTAGATGGGGTCATATAAGGAAATGTATGAGCTCTAGTTAATTTTAAGCTTTGCTTTTTGTTGCAGGTTTCTATGTTACAAATTGTTCTTCCTGTGTGTGTCTCCTTACCCTAAATTTTGCCTCCACAATCAAAAAAATCTTTCAGGGAATGTGATGAAAACACTGAAAGGGGTAAACCTTTTTGATACCTTGCTTTAAATCAAAATTTTTTTTTACTTGTTTGGGCCCGTAAACTTCCAAGAAAAAATGTACCATTTTTATAATATTTTTTTTGTGTTAAAATTGTTTTTTTAAATTTAAGTTTGTAATATAGTTAGTAATTAAAACATTTGAAAATAGTTATGGGTCTCGGAAAGCAGGGATAATAAAAAGAAATAAGCCTTGGTTCAGAAGTCCCAAAATTTTAAACCCGAGTCAGTCATTTTTTGTGGGCCCTAAATTTTGGGCATATACTGCTAAAAAGTATATTTTTATAAATGATATCTCTTTAACCCCTTTCCCACCTTGGGCGTAGAAATACCGGGCGCAGGGCCGCTAAGGGGCTTTTTCAGGGGGGTCGCGCCGCGACCCCCCCGAAAAGCTGCCGGGTGTTACCCTCAAATCGCCGCTAACAAACCCGGGAGTAACAAGCGGCCCCGGGGGGCTCCGCCCCCTGGCGCTGTTTTAAAAACCCATCAACACCGCGGGAAAGATTTGGCCCCGGCGTCTGAATTAACGCCGATCCGGGGACCGGGCATGGTTGGGGGGAAACCTTGGAAGGCTCCCGCACTTAACCCCTTTGGGCCCGGTTTTCCCCCCTTTGTCCGCAGACAGGAAGGGGGAAACCCCCCCATCTTTGTACACCCCCAATGCATTGCCTAAGCAATGGCAATTTGGTTTAAAAAAACAATTGCCCACTTATGGTCAAGTAAACCCTTGGTGGCCCCCAATGTTCAAATAAAAAAAAAAAAAAAAAATTTTAAAATTTTAAAGTACAAAAAAAAAGGGATTAAAAAATCAAATCCCCCCCCCTTTTCCCCATTTTACAAATAAAATCATTAAAATAATAAAAATTTACACATATTTGGTATCGCCGCACCCGAAAAAGTCCGATCTATAAAAATATAACATCATTTATCCCGTACGCTGAACACACAAAAAAATTCCAAACGCCAAAATTGCGTTTTTTGGTCATTTTACGTCACTCAAAAAATGGAATAAAAATTATCAAAAAAGTTGCATGCATTCCAAACTGCTAGCGATAAAAAGTACACTTCAGGCCGCAAAAAATTCCCCCTCACTGACGTCCGTAGGTCTTAGTACAAAAAAGTTATTGGTAGCACAAAATGGCGCCGTGGCGCAAATTTCAAAAATAGAAACTGTTTGGAATTTTTTTACGGTACCAAAACATAACAGAAACCCTACATGTTTGGTATTGCCGGATGTGTAACAACATGTAGAATACAGATAACACATTATATTTACCGAAGATTGAACGCTGTAAAAGCAAAACCCCCACAAACATGGCGAAAATAAAAAAAAATTCACAATTTGTCCCACTTGGAAATTTTTTTGCGGTTTTCCCAGTATATTCTATAGTATAGTGAATAATACCATTAGAAAGTACATCTTGTCCCGCAAAATAAAAGCCCTCATGTGTCTATGTAGGTGGAAAAATAAAAAAGTTATGGCTGTCAGAAGGCGAGGAGGGAAAAACGAACGTGTCACAAAAAAAAAAGACGCCTGGTCCTTAAAGGGTTAAAAAAAGACTTAAGTTAATGGGGTTTTGGTTTTCAGTTACACAACCTGTGCTTAACATACGGCACACTGAAATGGCTTATCTGTTGAAATTTTCACTGCACCGTTCATTGTACATTGATTTATTAAGGACAACACATGTGAAGTCTATGTTTTTAATTGTTTATTCAAATAAAAAGGACTGATTTTGTTTTATCTAAATACCAAGCTTGCTGGAAGTTTTGGTTTTCTGAAAAATCCTAACTACACCCCTTAATAAATGAATTGAGGGTTATAGCTAGAGATGGGCGAATTTCCCGAAATTCGTTTCGTTCACTTCGCCGAATTTCTCGGCAAAAAATAACTTTGGTCCGAATTACTTCGGCACGAATCACGTTAAAAAGCAGCTATTTCCAGGCTGCACAGAGCCTGCAGGGTGCTGTAGAACGTTGTGCCATGCTTAAATATGCAGAGGGAGCTTGGTTTGGTCTTCATACATATGTTGTGTTTTAGTATGACACACAGATGGCTGCCGCCGATCTTAGAATCGCTTCACTATAAAATTCCCTGGGCACTTATGAGTGCAAAACTGATCAAAAAACTGAAGCGGGAATGTAGCCTGATAAAGTCATGGCATCGACAGCTGGAAAAAAACAAGCTGAGAGCTCAGGTGGCAACATCAGTGACAGAGTGTGGAGGTGACGGCGGCAGCCACAGCAGCATGAGGTCAGGCAGTGGCACAATGACATTCTGGAGGTGGCAAAACAGGAGGAAGCCACAGAATGGCACAATGACGGGAGACCGGAGGCCCACGGGGGCAGCAGCAGGGAGGTCAGGCAGTGGCACAATGACAAAAGTGTGGGGGACACATAAAAAAAGCCACAGCAAAAGAAAGAGGCAAAAAAGGGGGGAAAAATGACACAGTGGGGGGACCAGCAGCAGCACAGCAGCAGCATGAGGTCAGGCAGTGGCACAAAAAACTTTCTGGAGGGGGCCAAAACAGGGGAAGCCACAAAATTTGGCACAATGACGGGAGAGCGGAGGTCACGGGGGAGCAGCTTTAGGTCGGGCATGGCACAATGACATTCGGGGGGTGGCAAACAAAGGAAGCCACAAAGGGCAAAATTTCCCTGGGGAGGGGAGGCCCACGGGGGCAGCGGGCATGAGGCAGGAAAGTGCACAATGACACAGTGTGGAGGACACTGCAGCGGGCCACAGCAAAAACATGAGGTCAGAAAGTGGCAAAATGACCCCAGTGTGGAGGACACAGCAGCACCCCCAGCAGAGCATGGGTCGGGCCCAGGGGGCCAATAAACATTGGGAGGTGGCAAAACAGGGGGGAACCCAAAAACAGAAGGGCAAAATTTACTAGAGCGGGGTCACGGCGGGAAAGGCGGGCATGGGGTCAGGCAGGGGAAACAATGACACATTGGGAGGACACGGCAGCAGTACAGCAGCAGTATGAGTAGACATGTGGCAAATGACACAGTGTGAGGGACACGGCAAGCCACAGCAGCAGCATGAGGTCAGACAGTGGCACAATGACAATTCTGGAGGTGGCAAAAAAGGAGTAGGCCACAGAGTGGCACAATGACAGAGATTGAGGATACGGCGGCAGGCAACAGCATGAGGTCAGGCAATGCACAATGACACAGTGTGGAGACACGGCAGCAGCAGCAGCAGCATGAGGTCAGAAGTGGCACAATGACAGAGTGTTGAGGTGGGTGCAATACCACCCTGGTAAAGGAGTGAGAGGCAGATGGAGAAACTGCAGCAGATGTGTGCATCAGGTGGGTGGGGCAACAGAATAGTGGCTGAGCAGGTAGGTATGAACCCAACGACCGCTCCTAAGGCATTGGTGTGTGGAATCCTGTCCGATCAAACGCTGATTCATCTTGACAAAGGTCAGTCGTTCCACATTTCCCGTGGACAAGCGGGTTCCTTGGGTAACGATGGCCCCCGCCGCACTGAACACCCTCTCTGATGCCACACTACTGGCCGGTGCAGGACAGCTTCTCCACTGCAAAACTCGCAAGTTGCGGCCACACACCCAGTTTGACTGCCCAGTAGTCCAGCGATCTCTAACTAGGTGGCAGAGTGCTGTCCCAAGTAGGCCAAAACCTGTTGGTTCAGGACTGTCCAGGTCCTGCTGCTGCTGCTGGCGACTGCCCTCCTCACTAGGCGGGTGAAGGAAGCTGCTCATCAGTGACTCCAGACTTAGATTACTACTGATGGAGCTGGTACTGCTCCTACCCTCCCACCTTCCCCCCCAGCAGCCACGGCAGTAGTACGTGAGCGCTGAGGAACCCCCCGGTCAACCTGTCAGAGGAGGGACGATGCCGCACAATAGGCAGCAGCCAACTGATTACGGAGGATTTCCCTATAGTATTTGAGTTTGTCTTCCCTCTTAATAGCTGGGAAAAAGGCTCCCATTTTGGACCGGTAGCAAGGGTCCAATAGGGTGGAGAGCCAGAAGTCATCCCTCTGCCAAATGCTGACTATTCGGCTGTCACTAGCCAGGCAAATAAGCATGCTGCGGGCCATCTGCACAAGTGACTCCGAAGGGCTCCCTGCCTCCATTTCCACTGTATACTGCCACGGTGCTTGCGGGTCATCTGCCTCGTCTTCCTCATCTCCATCCACCTCCTCCAGCTGCTCCTGCTCCTCCTCTCTTGTCAACTGGGTAGAAAATCCACTCATTTCACCAGACAATGCTTCTGCTCCATGTCCTCACCTCCTCCTCCTCCTCCATTTCAGTCCCCATCGGACTCATGTGGCCACGAGATGTAGTCGCCACGTCTCCAGTCCCCTGCCCAGACAGATTTTTCAGCATCTGTTCCAGGACATGAAGCAGTGGAATGACGTTATTCATCCCGTAGTCCTGGCGACTGACAAATAACGTCGCCTCCTCGAATGGCCTCAACAAACGGCAGGTGTCACGCATGAGCTGCCACTGGCTGACATCAAAGTTACACAGGGGAGTACTTCTGTCTGCCTGGATCATCAAAAAATCGTTAATGGCCTTTCTCTGTTCATACAGTCGGTCCAACATGTGCAGGCTTGAATTCCAGCGGGTGGAAACATCGCATATCAGAGTGTGTTGGGGGAGGCCGTTCTGCCGCTGAAACTCGAGGAGGGTGTTCCTGGCTTTGTAGGAATGGATGAAGATTGGTGGAAGACTTCAGGAACCTTTTCACGACCAGATTGAACACATGCGCCATGCAGGGCGCATGGACCATCCCTCCTCGGTGCAGCGCGGACACCATGTTCCTCCCATTGTCCGTCACCATGGTTCCGATTTGCAGTTGGTGCGGAGAAAGCCACACATCGATTTCTTGCGGCATGACACGGAGCAGTTCCTCCCCTGTGTGACTTCGTTCGCCGAGGCAAGCCAGGTGTAGAACTGCGTGACACCGCTGTGCCCTACACATGTGGTATGATGGAGCAGTTCTTGTGGAGGCTGAGATGGTGGTGATGGTGGAGAGGAGGAGGCGGACATTGGCGCAGGTGCAGCAGTTTGACAATGTGGAGGAGAAAGCGGCGTCTCCTGTCCAAGTTGTTGGTGTGCCTGGGCAGGAAGCACATTCACCCAGTGGGCCGTAAAGGACATGTACTGGCCCTGACCGTAGTTACAGCTCCAGACGTCCGAGCTGCAGTGCACCTTGGATCAAACGGATAAGCTCAAGGACTGTCCCACCTTCTGTTCTACATATTTATGAAGTGCTGGTACTGCCTTTTTGGAAAAGAAATTACGGCTTGGAACGCTCCATCTCGGCTCGGCACAAGCCATTAGTTCTCTGATTGGTGCAGAGTCCACGGGACTGCAATACCAACAACTTGGACAGGAGCACGGTCAGCTGCTGCACCTTAGGATGGTTGGACGCATACTGTTGTCTCTTTGCAATCGCCCCGCTGAACGACTGCTGGCGCCATAAGTAGCGAGGAGCAGGAGCATCTGGACCGGGAGATGATGTTAAAGAGAAACAGCTCCCTTCTGCAGAGGTGGTGGAGCCTTGACTGGCTGCAATGGCATGCGTGCCACTGGGCGCTGCTGCTGCTGTTGCTGCGGCGGCAGGTTGGACCACCACATCTGATCCACGTTTCTCCCAGGCCACCGGGTGGTGATGCTGCATGTGTTGACGCAGGGCCGTGGTGCCAACGTTAGCTCTCTGGCCACAGATTCTACATATACCCATATTCGGCTCCTTCGGTGTCTTAGCAAAGAACTGCCACACCGCCGAGTATCGGATTTTACTGCCAACGCTCCGCACTGAGTGACTACTGCCGCCGCTGCTTCGCTGAGCCCCTGTGCCGCTACTTTCTTGGACCTGCGAAGCGGGTTTTTTTACCCCGTGGCCGCTTCGCTCCCGACCTCACACTGCTGCTATCCTGCTGACTCACGGCCACACGACCCACTTGCTTTCTGCACCGCCGCCTGACGCGCAAGCTGACGCCCTCTTCTCCTGACGATCATGAAGCCCTTGCCTCACCCGGCTCCCAAGTGCGGTCGGCTACATCAACATCTATTTGTGTTTCATCGTCACTGCTGTCCTCATCACTGGTCTTGGTATTGTAAGCAACCAGCAGGAAAAATAGTGGATGGAAGGTATGTCCCTAGTATTATGCTGCAAATGGTAAGGAAGTTCCAGGGATGTCAGGGAGGCCGATCCAGTAGGACAGCTTTATTGGGCTGCTTTTTCTGAACGGCTGTAGCATGGGTGGGAGGCCATTCACCCCTCCGGTCCAGGCTTTACCGGTATCCCTAGGCCTTTAAAGCCTGTGCAGGAAGAGACCAGGTGAGAGAGTTAACCTGATGCTCAAGGAGTGTTTGGAAGTACTTGTCTCCAAGAGTAGTGCTGAGCAGGAGAGAGGAGTCTGCTACTGGACCCCTGAAACAGACCTGTGGGTCTCCTACAAAGGAAGTCACCAGCAACACGGTGGAGTACATGTTTGATTTATTTTTTGATGCTGGACTTTACCTTTGATTTGCTGCGTGTTATACGGCTGAAATAAGCCTGCTGCAATAGACTTTATGTTATTACTGCTGTTTGTTTTGCCGGTGGAAAATAAAACCCTAAATTTTTGTTGCAACCTACCCGCTTGTGCCTGCCTCTGTGACCGCTAGTCCCCACAGTATGCCGAGGCTGACCTCTCACAACATGACCTCCCATGCCACTATCCACATCTATACTTTGCCGCCTACTGCAAGAAGCAGGCGATATTGGCCCCATTTCTTCGCTGCCAAGTAGCTGCGGACTGCCCTCCTCAAATTGTTCATCCCGCTAATATAGTGGTGCTGAGCCAGACCACATAGTAGATCTCTGGCTGAGGGAAACGGATGGGACAGAGGCGGGCTGAGGACAGGTGAGGGCCTCTGACCCGCTCCCGGGCCATGCCAACTAAGGGTTGTGTCTGAGGTTCCCACCGACTCTTGGCTGGGGTTGTCAGATGTCATCTGGGAGGAAGAGGATGACCTAGTCAACCAATCAAGAACCCTTGGGTTGCTGAACAACACACGGCCGCTAGATGACAGCGGCAGTTGTGGCCTCACCGAGTGACCCCTGCTGCGACGTCCCCTTGCTGTGCTGCGACCTGGGCCTGTTCCAGGAATGTTTGTGCCACTGCCACTCGCAGGTGCAGAGCCTGCCACCTCTCTGTCTGACATACTGTTTGTTCTAAAATGTACAGACATTGTTTGATGATGATATCTGTATATGATAAATATACACCCTGTTTTTGACTCCAAATGAACCCAGTAACAAGCTTGGGTAACCCTTGGATATAAATTGCGCTCCACAAATGGCCAGGAAAAATGAACTTGTATGTGTCGTTTAAAATCACTGTGTGTTTTACTAAATGTAAAAGCACAAACAGGCATAATTAACCTTCGGACATGAATTAGGCTACAGGAAAAATGTATATATTTTGGCGTTGAAAAAGACGGTTTATTTTTGTCAGCACACCAGCAAAACAACGCTTAATTAACCCCTGGATGTAAATTGCGCCAAAGAATTGAGCCGCACAAAGTAGTAGCTTTGTAGCGTGTTACAATTGCGTGTTTTCTACGCCACACAACAAGAGATACAGTTGTAATTAACCTTTGCTTGTGAATTAGGCTACAGGAAAAATGTATATATTTTGGCGTTGAGAAAGACGTTTATTTTTGTCACCACACCCGCACAACAACGCTTAATAAACCCCTGGATGTAAATTGAGCCAAATAATTGAGCCGCACAAACTAGTAGCTTTGTAGCGTGTTACAATTGCATGTTTTCTATGCCACACAACAAGAGATACAGTTGTAATTAACCTTTGCTTGTGAATTAGGCTACAGGAAAAATGTATATATTTTGGCGTTGAAAAAGACGGTTTATTTTTGTCAGCACACCAGCAAAACAACGCTTAATTAACCCCTGGAATTAAATTGCGCCAAAGAATTGAGCCCCACAAACTAGTAGCTTTGTAGCGTGTTACAATTGCGTGTTTTCTACGCCACACAACAAGAGATACAGTTGTAATTAACCTTTGCTTGTGAATTAGGCTACAGGAAAAATTTATATATTTTGGCGTTGAAAAAGACAGTTTATTTTTGTCGGCACACCAGCAAAACAACGCTTAATTAACCCCTGGATGTAAATTGTGCCAAGGAATTGAGCCGCACAAAATAGTAGCTTTGTAGCGTGTTACAATTGCGTGTTTTCTACGCCACACAACAAGAGATACAGTTATAATTAACCTTGCTTGTGAATTAGGCTACAGGAAAAATGTATATATTTGGCGTTGAAAAAGACGGTTTATTTTGTCAGCACACCAGCAAAACAAACGCTTAATTAACCCCTGGATGTATAGTGCGCCAAAGAATTGAGCCCCACAAACTAGTAGCTTTGTACC
This sequence comes from Phyllomedusa bahiana, assembly GCA_025379985.1. Taxonomy (NCBI): domain Eukaryota; kingdom Metazoa; phylum Chordata; class Amphibia; order Anura; family Hylidae; genus Phyllomedusa; species Phyllomedusa bahiana. The sequence continues at coordinate 34,996 of JAODAL010033900.1, read as the reverse complement.
ATGTTACAATTGCTTGTTTTCTACGCCACACAACAAGAGATAGAGTTGTAATAAACCTTTGCTTGTGAATTAGGCTACAGGAAAAATGTATATATTTTGGCGTTGAAAAAGACGGTTTCTTGGGGTCAGCACACCAGCAAAACAACGCTTAATTAACCCCGGGATGTAAATTGCGCAATAGAATTGAGCAGCCAAAAATGAAGTGGTATTTGTATTGTAAAAACGCTGTTTCTTTAAATGAATACAACAGGAACTGGCTTAGATCCCACTTGGATATTGAATGTATATGCAGCTGCAGTGGACGCACACTGAATTTCAGATCCAATACCCCAAAAAATTAGAAATAGAACATTAAGAGAACAGTCTCTGAGACAAGCTGAGACACCCCACAGAAATCGCTATGTAAAAATCAATTCTTCAGTAAGAGCTATCAGCCGCGGCAGCACCTTCCCTGATGAGCACAGTGAGAGGAGTGTGAGCTCCAGGCGTCGCGCCCGGACTTATATAGTGCGGTGACGTCACAGAATCCCGCCGGTCTCTGATTGGCTTCACCTCTGCACATGTTATGTAGGCTATGCCCTTCTTCCTCACAGAGTGCTTTTCCCCATGTAACGCCATGTGCTCGCAGCCATTTTATCAATCAAAAGCACACTTCGTTCACCCGAAGTAACCCAAACTTCGACTTCGTTCCGAACCGACGTTTGCCTGAAATTCTAAATGAATTCCACTTCGTTAGAAACAATTCGCCCATCTCTAGTTATAGCTTCCAAAATGAGTCCCCCCCTCCTCCCCTCTTAGAGATTTCTTGTCTACAGTACCCCAGAGGCAGTGGGGTACCTAAGTAACTAAGTTCACAGCCCCTATTAATGATCACACCCCCACGCTTTCCAAAGGCCTGACCCCAAGTCCCTTCTCCCATTAATCATTAGTAGCCACTAAAAAAATCTAAACATTTTTACTCCTCTGGTGATGTAATTGTGTAAAGGCTTTTAAATTGTGGGTTTATCAAATAATACATTAAAAATTTAATTGGTATCAAGTTGGGGTGCATAAGATTTTTTATATCATTCTTCATTTTTTTTTTTTGTGCGACTGGATGAGAAAAGGAAATTCTGGCAAGGTATTTATTTATTTTTTTTTTTTTAGGTGTTCACTAAACGAATTGAATGAGACAATCATTTTATAGATTGGATCATTATGAGAATGGAAATACCTTTTTCCTGTATTTTATTAATTTTTTTTTTTTTTAATTAGGGAATTAGGAGTTTTGAGTTTGTTTTTATTAGTTAAAACATTTTCCATTCATTTTCTTTTTGCTTTCTTTAGAATGTGTTGAAGGATGGCTAGTGTGGCATGCTGGGAATTCTGGTACCTATATGTATAAACCCTGGTTTTGATCTCATACTGCCTTCTACTTCTTGCCATGCCACCATCCACTTCCTAGGCAAATATTACATGGGGTCTAAAAACCATTCTAGCATAATCTGCTCTCCCAAAGCTGAAAAGTGCCACTTCCCTTCTAAGCCCTGTTCTATGTCCAAAATGCATATCACCCATTTGATCCTCTACCACTAATCTATTTCACAGCTTGCAAAAAAAAATTGAAAGTGCTATTTAACCTTTATGCGCAAGTATACAAACATTAATCCATATTGGCCCCTGGATGGAGCACTTGGAAACTTCGTTATATATATTAACTACTCTTCTACAGTACCAAAAAGGTTATCTTTAATAAACTGTGTACAATGCCAGACTAAATACTCTATAGCTCAAAATCTCCCTTTTCTAAAATAACTGCTGTAACACTTACTAAATGACAAACTCTGAAGATCTTGACAGACAGTTAAGAGAAAAGAGAGTGCCCTAACTTTTTTAGCTTTTTCCATTTGGTCTGGTTGTACAATTGTAGGAAAAACAGTATATATGCTCACCAGCTGACTTTCCAAAGGCCTGTCCCCAGGCCCCTTCCATAATACCTTATTGGCTTCTAGTGTCTCATCTAAACTCGCTCCCAAAGCTAACAAAAACTGAGACTTGACAAACATCCAAAACCAAATCAAACTAAGAATACCTACCTACCTACTTCTGAGTGACTGGCACAAACTTTATTTTTCTACTAGTCAGCAAGAGCTAAGGTTTTCTTTGCACTAGTATAAACAGTTATTCTCTTAGAACATTTTCTTTTCCAGGCTTGGATTGGCCCACAGAGGAACAGGGGTATCCCCCAGTGAGACCCTAAGCATGGTGGTCCTGGAATTGCTTTTCAACTGCATATTGGAGAGGCAGAAAGGCAGAGAGAAAGAGGCAAGAGGCAGAGTATAGGAGATATGTAGTCATGTAAAGTAGCTGTAGGGTGAGTCCCCAGTATCAACTCCATTAGTGGACCCCCCCAGAATCAAATCCTAGGCACCCCAGTCTGATACTGCTCTTTTCTCTTCAACTTAACTCACTGGTCCATTTGGAAATACAAGCCTCAAACATTTAATCTAAAGCCTGCAAATGACCCTACGTGCTTTCTTACAACATTCTTTTTCCATCTATACAGTATTTACTGGTGCCAGATCTGGAGCTTACCTGACATAAAATCTACCTTTCTCCTCCCCCCTTTATTTGTCCAATGTTACTGTTTATACATTAAGAAATCAGTATATTTTGCCTTTTTCCTATTTTACCTATTGTTGTTATACTTTAATAGCTTGTTCATCAATATTTTGCAATGGTGTAATCTCCGTGTGTGACTTTTCTGTATCCTAGAATGAATTGGTTTTACACCGCTGTTCAATTAGTCTCTGTGCAACCACTAATTAGTACTGAGCAGCCACTCCCATTATGAAAAATCAGTGAATGTTTACTGGTATGTTTTCACTTAGGCATGTAGCACAGATTTTTTTTTGTAGCATAGATTTTTGACCTGCCTTTGCAGCAATAAATTTGGCCTTTTTCAATGGTTTGAAGTAAATCTGTTCCCTTTAGAACCAGAATAAACCCTGTAAATAATTAACTATCCCATTTGAGGTCCCCTAAATTAAAACAGACCCAAACATAGAACCCTTAGACCTTTAGATAAGACCCTCTAAATACAAAACCAAGACCAAATCTTATACACAGAAGCTCATATTCTGACTCTTTCTTATTGTGCCCTTCAGGACCTGCACACATATGGTTATGTTACTATATCTGTGCAAGTCCATTCCCAATTTGACAAAGCCACTTCTCATCCATCTATGACTTTTCAAGTTAAAGTGATTATTATCAGAACAATGCAATTTATCTTTAAAAAGGTGCAACCCATTCCCAACTTCCCTATGGGGCTCTATGTACTGTTGTTATTCCCATTCCTAGACCTTCATTATAATACTCCTGACAGAATAAACCTTACCTATACCATAATGGGAAGTTTATTCCAGAATTATATTCTTAAAATCAACAAAAACAAATCTCTAGGTAGGCAATTTAATGGGCTAATGTACAATAATGACCAGTGCAAACCAATTATTAATAAATGAATTTGGAGTGTGCAAATAAATAACTATATACTGTATATATATAAGCTTACCACCAAGTAGTTTGCCTCACCTCCTGCTATTTAAACACTGAGGAGCAAAGAATAATTGAAATGACACTCCATACGGAGATGAAATGTTTTGATGTTTTCTGTGGATTTGAACAAAAAAAAGCTGTCTTCCTGAGTAGTCTGATAAAAACATCCTTTATAAACTCCTCTTGTATTTTGAAGATATTACCACATGTAACAAAAGAGGCAATTTTTTTCATTTTTGTTGTTGAACAAGAATCTACATGTCGGGATAAAAAAAAAAAACTAAGTTATTCTTTCATTTGTGATGTAATGAATTCAGAAGTGAGATCTTCAGGGAGATAAAAATATGAAAAGACTTCAGGGACATAGGAAGCAGTGAAATTTATTTAATTATAATTCATTAAACCTGAGTAAGACATGCAATTAAAACCTCGTAGTTAGTACAGTCTGTTTAGTATAGGGTTACTTTTACATGTACTGTGTATTTTTGATAAGAAGTGTGATGTAGCCAGCTCCTGCTAGAGTTGTAGGTGCACGGATGTCCGTCCAAGTAGCGGCAAGATGCTTAGAGAGAGGTAGTGAATCCAGCACCATCCAGTAAAGTAAAATCAGCATATGTTTATTGAAAAATAGAAAAATGAACTAAAAGCATTCTGACACAGGCAGTGTACAGCAAAATGGCAATGGATGCCCTGATGACAACACGGGTGTAAAACAACGCTAACGCGTTTCGGGCATGTATATTGGGCCCTTACTCATAGCGATATGAAGAAGCCTCTCGTATGCCTTATTATATATGCTGGTCAAAGAACAAAGATATCCAATAAAATTATGAGATATAAATGAGCAATTACTACTCACCAATGGAGAACAATTAGTATCTCGTGTTGCCGGCCGGCGTTCCGGAACCGGAAATGACGAATATGCGGACATGCGCCTTCAACAGTAAAAGACTACTATGGGTAAGGGAAAATCCCGCGCAGCCGCAACAGACATATAACTACGAGTGCTATGATAGAAATTGAAAAGTAGATGCTTTACATTGAAACAATAGGCTACGGCATACAGAAGCTTCTTTACAAAATAAAAACAATAGATATTGAAACATATTAATAGATGAAATACAAAAATTATGTTATGTTATAGATATAATTTTAATTTGAATGCCTTTATGGTGGGAAGGACTACGCTACCTATTCCCATATTAGTTAGTAATAATACAGAGATTCACTCTTAATATTCATACCCACAGGGTGAACGGTGTTTAGGACAGTGATCCAGTACGCCTCTCTATCTCTTAGGAGGCGCACTGTATCTCCCCCTCTTGGAGGATTAACTATCTTATCTATGGCTTTAATGCCGAGGGAAGAAAAATCACAATTGTGTTGTGTTATGAAATGTTTTGTGAGCCCTGCTTGTTTCTATCAGCAGTAGAAGTTATGTCGTTAATATGTTCCAGGAATCTCGTCTTGAGTTTCCTGATAGTACTACCAATATAATGGATATTGCATAAGAAACACGTAGCCATATACACTACATGGGTAGAATTACAGTTTAAAAACTGTTTAATGTTATATGTTTTTAGTCTTGATGTGTCTGTGAAGTCTTTACCTTGGACTACAAAATTACAAGTGCGACAATTGCGTAAGCCACACTTATAAAAGCCCCTACATGACAACCAATTGGGATTGTGTTGTTTGGATTTAAAGCAATTGGAGGTTACGATATTACCTAAAGTTTTGGCTCGACGTGATACTATTCTGTATCCTTGTGTTAGAATGGTATCTAAAATGTCATCCTCTCTGAGAATTGAGAGATGTTTGGATACAATGTTTTTTATAATTTGATATTGTTTAGTATAATTTAGTACTAGCGTCGGTATTGTAGCAGAAGAACTGGAGGATTTGGATTTGGCCTTTAATAGGTCCGTTCTTCTTCTACATTTTGCTTTATTATGTGCATTAAGTAGTAGATTGTGTGGATAACCTCTATTACTGAGTCTTTGACCAATGATATCGGCTTCTTATTCGAAATCCCCATCTGATGTGCAATTGCGTCTGGCACGTATATATTCTCCCATGGGAATGGATTTACGTGTAGCTTTAGGGTGAAAACTCCCAAAATGTACTATAGTGTTACCTGTAGTGGGCTTGCGATAAGTTTTGGTGACAATCTTGATGTTATTGTTCATAAGTTATAAGTTCAAGATCCAAAAAATTTATTTGATTTTTATTAATGACGAAGGTGAAAACCAAATTGAACGGATTATTATTTAAGTATGTTATGAAGGAGGGTACGGCAGATACATCGCCCCTCCAAATGATTAGGAGGTCATCGATGTATCTGCCGTACCAGTCCATGTAATGAATGTAGGGATTATCCTCCGTAAAAATATACAGTTCTTCCCACCATGATACCACAAGATTTGCCAGGGAGGGCGAGTATTTTGCTCCCATAGACACTCCCTTAGTTTGCAGGTAATAACAGCCATCAAACATGAAATAGTTGTGTGTCATTAAGAAGTTGACCACATCAACTATATAATTTTGTAATATGGGAGAATATTGACTATACTTAAATAAGTGATGTTGAAGTGCTAATATAGCTACTGTGTGGGGGATGCTGGTATATAGTGATTCAATGTCACTAGATATCCAGCTGTTATCTTCTGCCCAGACAGTGTCTTGTAATGCCCTAAGTACATCTGCCGTGTCTTGTAAGTATCCCGGAACCCTTTTTACTAATGGTTGTAATAATGAATCTACCCATGCACATAATCTTTCGGAGAAAGAATTGATGCCTGATACTATGGGCCTCATAGGTGGGTCAGTTATGCTTTTATGTATCTTGGGGACACCGTAGAGTACCGGGATTACTGGTTTATCCCTCTTAATGTATTCTGTTTGTTTTTGGCTTAGAGTACCTAATGAGAATCCTTCATCTACTAGCCCAAACAATTTCTGGTTGAACTTTGCAGTGGGGTTAGATTTTAATTTATTACAAGTGGTGGTATCTGATATCAAATTATCCATAGCTGTTTTGTATTTAATTTTATCCTGTACTACAACCACTCCCCCCTTGTCGGCCATGCGTATTTCTACAGATGTCATTGATTTAAGGTCCTGAATGGCTTTTTTCTGTTTGTAATTTAAATTGAACATGGATCCCTGCTCTACTTCTGACTCCAGTTGTCTCAAATCCCTTTCTATTAACTCTTGGAATTTATCCATAGCTGTTGTTCTTGAGTTTATGGGGTAAAAGTCCGGGTTAGCAACAGAAAAATTCGTTGATTGTAATATATCCATTGTTTCATTGATGGATTCACTGTTGCAACTTAGATCTTGCAAAAAGACGAGAGACAACTGTTCTTGAAATTTGAGACCTTGGAATTGATTGGGTTCGTGTTCAGTGTGCACGGTTGTGGTATCTGATGTTGGCATCTGCCAGAAATGTCTTTTGATTGTGAGTAGCCGCACAAACTTGTTAATATCCCGCAATGTGGTAAATAAGTCAAAGTTGTCCTTGACTGCAAAGTTAAGTCCTAATGTTAAGACTTGTTCTTGTTCCCGTGTTAGAACAGTGGATGAGATGTTTAGAACATCCACTGTATTGATTATTTGTCCTCCATTTGTCTGGTTGACATACGTCCTTCCTTTGCGGTGTTTCCTACCCCCTCGGTGCGCTCGTTTTTTGGCCGATTTTGTTTTTTGTTTTTGCTGGGATTTTTGTAATATGAGCAACTGGGTTCTGTGTCACTTAGGGAGGAGAGTTCTTGTAAAGTATTTTTAGATCTGTCTGTGTTCGAGTCAGAGGAGTCAGAGTCTGTGGACCCAAAACTGACTTTCTTGTTCCTATTTCTACGATTGAAGTTGAATCTACGTTTTAAGATGGATCTGGGGTATTCATGTATGGTATTTCTTCGCCCCAATTCATATACGGTTTAAGCTATAGTCCTGAGAGTCTCTGTGAAATTTCTCTTTTTTAGTTTGCATTATTAACTCCTCTAATTTGGCTTCATTAGATGTCATTTTTTGAAATTCACTTGCATAGTTAGGTAAATCCTGAAATTGTGTGAGTTGTGCCTCTAAGTCTGTATTTTTGTCATCCTGGACTGTGACTCTGACATCCCAAGAACACAATTTGCCCTCAAACTGGTGCTTGCTATAAGTATTTGTTGGACTTAGCTGGTGTTCCTCTTTAATGCTATTTCTGCTACTTCTGATTTTTGGACCTCTGGCCTGCCTTTCTGAGACGCCGCTTACTTGTTGTTTTAGTACTTCATTTGCCCCCTTGGTTCTGATCCTTTTCTGGTGACCATTCTTCTATGTTTGTTTGTCTCGTTTTGTTTCCTTGTTTACTTTGGCGTTAGCAAGGAACATCGCCCAGTTGACACTGACCACTGGTCAGGCCGGAAAGTAGGTAGGGACTGCTGGTTGGAATTAGTGCTAGGGCTAAGGTCATACGTTCCTAACATTATAGCAAGCCATAATTTTTTTCCCTCCTGCCATCCGGATTATGGATGCTATTCAAGAGCTTGGTGTCTGATCTGGTTTATCAGGTACACCTCCTCACCCAGCAATAAGCGGATGCTGCTGTCTCACCCCCTGTGGTGGCCCCTATCCCACTGCCAGCTGTCTGGGAGTCCCTTCTCCTGGATCTATTTTTGGGGGATCGCAGAAAGATTGGGCCCTTTCGGGAGTCATGCCTCCTGTATTTCAAGGTTAAACCCCTTTCCTGGTGGAAATGGTGGAAGTAGTAGTCTCGCTTTTACAGGGTGACCCTCAAGAATGGGTCCTCAAACTTCCCCCCAACACTCTAGAATTCTCTGGACCTGTTTTTTTCAGTCCCTAGGGCTCAAATATGCTGATATAGACTATTTATCTCTGGCAGAAACTTAGCTCTTGACCATATGTCAAGAAAAAAAAGGTCGGCTGATAAGTACTGCACCAAGTTTCGTAACTGGTGCGTAACTGCTGGATGTTGTGAACCAGCATTAAAGGCTTTATTCAAACAGGGCCTATCTGACACCATTAAAGACATCCGGGTTAGCCACTCCAACCCAAGTACATTAGAGCAGGCTATGGCTATTGCGATCTGCATCGATTGCAGGCTCTACGAGAGAAAAAAGGAAATATTTAAACCCGACCATCCTTCTGTCTCTTCTTCTTTCTTCTCTACTAAATCTGTCTCTTTCCCTTCTACTGTGGAAGAGGAGCTGATGCAACTTTGTGAAATGGATGTCAAAACCAGGAGGGGGCATCACATTAGAAACTCCCTATGTCTGTACTGTGGCAAAGCTGGTAATTTTCTTTGGAACTGTCCCACCAGGCTCAGTTCCCAGCCAGAGGAACTCCAGTAACCGAGTGGTAGTTCGAATGAACCACTCAGGCATCCAAATATCTTCCGTATTAATTTCAAAAGTATTATTGCTGGTGTCCTTGTCTTTTGATTCCAAGTATGTATCTGGGCAGGCCCCGACTAATCTCTGGGCGGCAGCCAACTTCGTAAATTCTTCATTTGTGTCAGCCTTGAGCCTGAACTTGGTGAAGCTGGATTAAACTCATCCTGTTACGAGGACTGACTTTACCCAACCAGCTTCAACCGTCCCCTCCCATTGTATTTGCAGGTTGGGCTTAACCATTCTGAGTTTTTAGGTTGTTATTGTCATGGACAGTTTGTCATCAGATGTTGTTTTAGGTTATGTAATCATAACCCCGTCTTTGACTGGGGTAAAGGGAAATTGATTAAATGGGGTTCTCATTGCTTCTTCCACTATACTGTATTTCTCTGCAGTTATCTGAGTGTAAGATGGAGGAAGCCCACCCTCTTGATTTAATTTCTGATTCTGCTGATATTTCTGAGAAAAAAAAATTTCTCCTGAGTGCAAGACTGTTTTTAAGAAAGGTTTGTCCCCGGGGGGTAGTTTTGCAACCTTTGCTCATGATCTTGCCACCTTTGTTGCTGAATCTCAAGATCTGGCACCTAGTGACATTCCTGCAGTAACTGGCAGGTCCGATCCTTTGTCACATGTTCTATAGGAGACTGAGGGTGGAGCCTTGACACCTGCTGAGCTGAGTTCTACATCTCAATCTTCCATATGGAACTTAGAGATAGAGGACAAAAGATTGTGCACAGTCTGGGCCCAGGAACATCTGAACCTGGTCAAAGCCCAAGATGAACAAAGCTACTTTACCAATAAAAAAGGTTCTGTAGGTCCTGGTGATGCTCTGAGTGATAAAGTGTGGTACTCTGCATGTTAAGATTCCTACTGGGCAATTGGCCCATGATGTAGCAAGGAAAGTCATCACCTGAGCCCTTCAAGGCGTGGTGGATCTCTTGAGGGTCTGGAGGTCCCTCAAAAAAGGGTGGTACTGTCATAACAAAAACAAATTCTCAGACAGATAAGTTTATTAAAAAATAAAAAAGTTATGGTTTACAGAATCTGGCTGTATACAAGAAAAAAGAATCTGAACAATATCAGAGTGATCTGTGCAATCTCTGGCTATGCAATAAATACATTCATGTGGTCAATCATACTAGTGCTGAAAAAGTTCTTGCCGAGTCATGAAATGGCTGTTTGTATATACCCCCCAATTATTCTATTAAATAAATATGTAACTCATGTCAGCAAAAAACAAGCCTGTATATGGATACATTGACAAAAACATATAAAATAAAAATTATATACAGTAGTTATGGTTTTTAGAAGGTGGTGAAGAAAAACTGGAAAAAAGGGCCAAGACTACAGAGACAATCAATTAGTTTTCTTCTAGCACAGGCCCGTCCACTTTCCCATTCAAACAGTATAGTGGAAAATAAAGGTATAAAATTGCTTTTTATCTGTTGGGTCAGTCACAGTCAGTCACAGTTTTGAAACCTTTATTCTTCTGTAAAACAAATATAACTGTTATCAATTCTCTAAGAAAAGCAAGATGGTGCCAGAATAGTCATGCCAGCCACCAGGCAAGTCCACCTAAAGCTACATCTTTTGAACTATACATCCTTAGAAGAGTTCATGTAATCCTACAAGAAATTCCAATACCTCCTCCAAGAAAAAGAAAGCATGTCTTATACCATCCTGAATTTCAGAAAGTAAAATGCCCAGCCCAATGTCATATAAATGAACGACATCAAGCCTCATTAGGTGATAAATCCCTTCAAGCTGACAATGATAAATCAACATGTCAGTCCTGTAACACATACAAATGGGAAAACCTTGCATTAAAGGGGTGTTCCCACGAAGAAAAGTCCACTGCACAGGTCAGCTCTCAGCTAGCTGCAAGCTGACTGTGTATGCAACCATCCTACATATTCACTTCTATGGAAGTTCCAAATATAGGCGAGTGTGTGTGCTAAATTTGCAATCTCGCAAAGAAGTGAATGGGCCACAAGCGCCACGCTCCTCTAGCTGAAAGTCGACCTGCAGTGGACTTTGCTTCATGGGAACACCCCTCAAATGGTCTTCTCCACAGTTCTCTCATCGCTTGCTACCCAAAGAATAATCTTGGACAATACCAAGGTTACTAATGAAACGTACCAAGTTGGTGATACACACCAACTTGTATGCTCAAATCAGCATGAGAAACCTAGTCTGTTGAAGCATAATTCATTACACCCAGCATGAATAACTAATATGACAGGGTGGTTGTACATTTCTACTGATCTCAATAGACTCAAGAAGTATCTGAAACCAGCGAAGACCATAGATATCGCACAAAGAAGTCTCCACATTTTGAAAAACCTGGATACACATGACCTGATAGCCAAACAGAAGGGCACACAATATATGCAAATATAATAATGGTTAGTTCAACACCTTAGGATATATATACCTAGCAAATCAGGAGGACCTCTAACAATGAATGTGATGAACATCAGTGTATGGCTTACTTGGCTTCCATAATCACCACAATCTGGAAGAAGTAAGTGCCAATGGCCAACAAACATTGCTTGAAAGCAAAATTGAACTGAAAATGGCTGACCAGTGAACCATCATAATGTGAACCAGAGTGGTGTACAGAGGAATGTGCCAGCTTATGGAGATAGGAGAGACAGTAAGGTCTTTGAGGTGTTGGCCTCAGTGCTGGCAGTGAATCTGTGGGAAGCCATGTTGTGAGACAGGCATATGTGTTTCAGTACTGACACTCTGGATATTGTTCACTGTATGAGAATCGTTCTTTTTCTTCTCTTCTAGTCTTGTCTCTAAAGCAGGTCTCACATGCACCAATTATTAACCCAATCACTAATGGCCTCTCATGTTTTTGTGATCAGTATTTCCATGTCCTGCTTATGAGGCTGCGGAGGGCAAGCCTGATTGATGTTTTAGGTTCACTTGTCAGTTGTTCCATCTCTGTTTTTGGATTAACAGTAGTGTTTACTTTTTTATGTAAACTACCCCATATTTATGTAACATGACTGGACCATTGTAAACCAAACACTTCTTACTCTTCATCTCACCCATACACCCTAATAGATTGTAAGCTCTTGGGAGCACTGACCTCCCACCTTGTGTCTGATTTGTCAGTAACTTTTTTATTCAGTAATGTTTTGTTTTGTCTATACTTATACCCTTTAAATTGCAAAGTGCTGCAGAATATGTTGGCACTTTATAAATAAAGTTTATTATTATTATTATTATTATTATTATTATTATTTACAATTTATTGAGAAAGATGTCTTAGCTTGTTGCTCAGTGCAGGCAGCCACAGGTTAGCTCTCATTTCCTGTATAGAGGATGGGAGGATGTGACAGAATTGAATATTCACCGCAAATAATTGACATGTCACTTATCTCCCCGTGCGTACAATATGATCGTTTTGTATGCGCGGGGGGACGAGGCGTAATCCATAGTTCTCGTGAACATACCCTTAGGGTTAAACAAGCTGGTTCCCCAAATGCATGTTTGTCTGAGAAAATGTGATAGTGGCTAGTATCACCATCCAGCTCCAGACTGGGTGTTCCAAAATACACCAGGTTACTTTATCTGGCCTGTCCAGTTATCGATTGGTAAAAAATACATGAAACAGCAGCATTTGTAAATAATAATACTTCCATGCTGGAACTTTCAGCATCCTGACAAAATTGTAGCACCTGAGAAAGAAAATCATTTAAATTTTAAATTGGGGGTCTTGGGTTTGTTGTGTGGACAAAGGGGGTTCCCATTTTCTGTATGGGATGGGGGGAGGGACAAAATTAAATTATTTGGTTTAAAATGTCCTTTTGTTAAAATTGCCCTTTGTTTTTTTTTCCCAGGGGTGTTTTTTTTTTTGGGGAACATCCCCCTTATTTAAAAAAATGGACCATTTGTTAAAAATTAAGGGGCTATTTCCCCTCCATTAAAAGGGGGGTTTTCCACTTTTTACAACGGCTGCCCCTTTAATGTTTGGGAAAAAATCGGGGAACCCCACACATTTTCAAAATTTTAAAATTTTTTATTCAAAAATTTTTTTTTTTGGGAAAAAATATTTTACCTTTTAAAAGAAAATTTTAAAAATTCTGTTCGGTTTAAAATTTAAGAGTTTTATTTTTATTTTTATTAAAAATTATTATTAAAAAAACCAAAAATTTAAAAAGAATTTTTTTTTGGGCTTGTTCTTTCAACCCCAAAGGGTTACCTAATTTTTAATAGAAAATGGGAGGTTAAAAAAAAATTTTAATATAAGGAAAATTTTTAACGGGGGTTTAAAAAAATTCCCCCGGTGCTACAAAAGGGATTTGTTTTTTGGGGGGGGAAAAAAAAAAAAACAAAAAAAATCAAAAAAAAAAACAAAAAAAACAAACCAAAAAAAAACAAAACCCCAAAAAAAAACAAAAAAAAAAAAAAAAAACAAAAAAAAAAAAACCAAAACAAAACCCACCAAAAAAAACCCAAAAAAAAAAAAAACACCAAAAAAAAACCAACCAAAAAAAAACCAAACCAAAAAACAACAAAAAAAAAAAACCCAAAAAAAAAACCAAAAAAAAAAAAAACAAAAAAAAAAAAAAAAAACAAAAAAAAAAACAAAAGAAAAAAAAAAGAAACAAAAAAAAAAAAAAAAAAAAAAAAAAAAAAAAAACACAAAAATTTAAAAAAAAAAAAAAAAAAAAAAAAAAAACAAAAAAAAAAAACAAAAAAAAAAAAAAAAAAAAAAAAAAAAAAAAAAAAAAAAAAAAAAAAAAAAAAAGAAAAAAAAACCCAAAAAAAAAAAAAAAAAAAAAAAAAAAAAAAAAAAAAAAAAAAAAAAAAAACAAAAAAAAAAAAAAAAAAAAAAAACAAAAAAAAAAAAAAAAAAAAAAAAAAAAAAAAAACAAAAAAAAACAAAAAAAAAAAAAAAAAAACAAAAAAAAAAAAAAAAAAAGAAAAAAAAAAAACCCTTTTCCCAAAAAAGAGATAAAAAAAAGGTTTTAAAAATTAGATTTTGGGCAAATTTCTCAAAAAATTTCGATTGGGTTTCATTTCCCCAAAATTTTTCCGCCCAAAAATTTGTTTTTTTCCAAAATTTACTTCGGCACGAATGCTTTAAAAAAAGCGCTTTTTCCCTGGCTGCACAGAGTTGCAGGATGCGGGTAAAAACGTTGTCCCATGCTTAAAATATCAGAGGGAGTTGGGTTTGGTTTATACAATTTTTGTTTTTTTGTATGACGGCAAAAGCCCTCCCGGCCCCTTTAGAATGGTTTTCCCACTAAAAATTCCCTTTGGGATTAAGAGGGAAAAAATGCCCAAAAACTAAAAAGGGGGAAATTGTAGTGAAAAAGTCATCCCAGGGGAAAGCTGGAAAAAAAAAAAGTGAGATTTAGGTGGAAAAATTAGTGACAGAGTGTGGGGGGTTTGACGGCGGCAGCCACGGGCAGCATAGGTCGGGGCAGGGGGCAAAAATGACATTTGGAGGGGGCCCAAAAACACGGGGAAGCCACAGGGGCCCAAATGATGGAGGGAGGTCCCCGGGGAAAGCAGTATGGGGTCGGGAGTGGCACAAATAAAATTTTCCTGGAGGCGGCAAAACATTATTAGGCCAAAAGAATGGAAAAATTGATAAAAGTTTTGGAGGTCCGGACAGAGCAGCATGAGATAGGCAGTGGCACAAGGACATTTTGGGCGGGGGAAAAAACACTTTTTGGCCACGGGAAGTGGCCCCAAAGTTTTAACGTGTGGGGGTTTCCGACAGCAGCAGCTTTGAGATCAGGCATTTGGCACAAGGGACATTTGGAGGGGGGCTAAACAGTAAAAGGGCCACAGAGGGGGACCCCCACACAGTGTGGGGGGTAAATGGCGACAGATATGAGTTTTGGAAGTGGCCCAATGCATTCGGGAGGGGGGCCCTAAAACAGTATTGGGGCCCACAGAGTGGCCAATAAACCCCAGTGTGGAGGTCACGACAGCAGGCGGGCATGAGTTCGGAAGTGGAAAAAATGAATTTGGAGGTGGCAAAACAGGGGGGAAAGCCACAGAATGGCCCAAGGGCTGGAGCGGAGGTCAGGGCCCGGGAGCGCATGAAGTCAGGCAGGGGGGCACATGAACAGTCTGGGGGGGAATGGCACGACAGCCCCGATGAGGTCGGGACAGTGGCACAAGACACAGTGTGGATGTAGGAACAGCAACGCAGCGCAGTTTGAGGTCATAGAGTGGAAAATGAAGAGTGTTTGGGGGGGGGGGCAATACCAGTCCCCTGGTAAAGATGGGTGGGGAAGGATGGAGAAATGGCAGAAGATGTGTGGCATCAGGCGGGTGGCGGACAAAAATAGTGGTGAGGCAGATAGTTTAAACCCCGGGACTGAGAAAGGGAATTTGGTGTGTAAAAACCTGGGTGACCCAAACCCCTGTTTCATTTTTAAAAAAAGGTCAGTCGTTCCAAAAATTTTCCATGGACAAGCAGGTTTCCTTGGGGAACGAGGGCCCCCCCCGCACTAAAACACCCGTCTGATGCCAACTACTGGGGGGCAGGACGGGTTTCCCACTGAAAATTTTCGGAAAAGTTGGGGCCCCACACACCAGTTTGGTTTGCCCAGTAGTCCAGGGGATTTTTAAACTGAGGGGGCCCGGTGCTGTCCAAGAAGGCCAAAACCCGTTGGTTCAGGGACTCCCTAGGCCCTGTTTGCTGTGCTGTGTTTGGGGGATTGCCCCCCTAAATGGGGGGGAAAGGAAAGGGGTGCTAATAGTGACTCCGGCTTAGGTCTATTTGATGGAGTGGTTTGCCCCTCCCCCCAATTTCCCCCAGCGGGCGGGCCCGTAGTACGTGGGTGAGGCCCCCCCGGTCGGGACCTGTAGAGGATGGGACGATCCCGCCCCCCAATAGGCAGGGGCCCAAACTGTTTTAGGGAGGTTTTTCCCTATAGTATTTGATTTTGTTTCCTTTCAATAACGGGAAAAAAGGCCCCCTTTTGGGGGGGGTTGGGGAGGGCCCCAATAGGGTGGAGACCCAGAATCACCCCTCTCCCAGATGTGATATTCGGCTGTATTTAAGCAGGCAAATAAGATGCTGCGGGCCATTGCAAAGTGGACTGAGGGGCTCCCTGCCTCCATTTCCATTTTATATGCCCGGTGTTGGGGGAATTTTGTATTTTCCCTCATCCCCAACCCCCCCTCCATGCCCCTTTGTCCCCCTTTTTGTCACCTGGGTGGAAAACCCACAAATTTTTCCCCAAAGAAAAGCTTCTGTCCAATGTCCTCCTCCTCCATTTCGGTCCCCCCCGGACTAATGTGACCCGAGATTTAGTCGACGTTTTTAAAGCCCCTACCCTGACAATTTTTCAGCATTTTTCCCAGGCTGAAGAGGGGAAATGTTGTTTTCCCCCTTTTGCCCGGCGACGGGACAAATAACGTCCCCTCCTCGAATGGCCCTTCAACAAACGGCAGGTGTCACGATGAGTCCAACGGGGCATTCAAATTTTCCGGGGGGAGAAATTTTGTCTCCCTGGTACTAAAAAAAATCGTTAAGGGCCCTTTCTTGTTTCATACAGTCGGGGCCCGCTTTTCCCCTCACATGTGGTATGATGGAGCAGTACTTGTGGAGGCTGAGATTTGGGGGTGGTGGTGGAGAAAAGGGGGAGGGGATATTGGCGCAGGTGCAGCGTTTGACAAAGTGGAAAGAAAAGGGGGGGCGTCTTTGTCCAATTTTTTGATGTGTTGGGCTGGAAGCACCTTACCCAGTGGGTGTAAAGGACTGTAAAGGGCCCGACCGTTGTTACAGCTCCCGAGACCGCCTTGCCGTGGGACTTTGGAAAAAACCCATAAACTCAAGGACTGACCCCCCTTTGTTTCATATTTTTGAAGTGTCCGGTTTCTGCCTTTTTTGGAAAAGAAATTTTCGGCTGGGAAAATCTCCATCTCGGCTCGGAAAACCCTTAGTTCTTGAAGGTGCAGAGGTCCACCTTTTGGAAAGGGGGGGACTGCCGTACCAACAACTTGGACAGGAGACGGTTTAGGGGGCTGAAACCCTTTTTTAAAGGTTGGCACTTATGGTTTTCTCTTTTCAATTGGGCCCCGCTGAACGAATGCTGGGCCATGGTAGCGAGGGGGCAGGAGCAACGGGGCCGGGAGATATGTCAAGAGAAACCCGCTCCCTTCTGCAGGGTGGTGGACCTTGATGGCTGCAATGGCATTTGGGTTGCCCCTGGGCGCTGCTGCTGCTGTGTTTTGCGGGGCGGAAAGGACCCCACAATTTGTTTCCAAAGGGTTTTTCCCAGGGGCCCCGGATGGTGAGCTGCATGTGTTGACGAGGGCCCTTTGGGGCCAACGTTAGTTTCCCGGCCCCGCTTCACTTTTTTGCCCCAAAATTTACATTACCCCCTTTTTTGGGTCCTCCCGGGGTCTTAGCAAAGGAAGCCACGGAAGAGGTTTTGGATTTTTTACCCCCAACCCCTCCCCACTGGTGATTGCCCCCGGTTTATGAGCCCCCTGTGTAATTTTTTTGGACTGCGAAGGGGTTTTTTACCCGTGGCCCCTTGGCTCCCGGGCCTCCAAAATGCTGCTATCCTTTCTGACTCCCGGGCCCAAACAAACCCCCTTGTGGTTCGCTTTTCTTTCCCGCCCCGCCAAGCTGGGCGCCCCCTTCCCCCACGATTGAAAGCCCTTTCCTACCCGGTCCCAAGGGGCGGTCGGAATAAATCTATTTGTTTTTTATGTCCCCTTCTGTCCCCATAACCGGGCTTGGTATGGGGAGGTTGAACTGTCCACAAAACATTTACTTCCCATTTCCACCCCCCTCAATTTTTTATACTTTGGGCTGGGTGCAAGGAAGAAGGGGGGATATTTTTGGGGCCCTTTCTTCCCCCGGGGCCCAAATAGTGCTGGTGCCCTCTTTAAATTTTTTTATCTGGGGGGGTTTTTTTTTAATTTTGGGGGAGGGGCCCAAAAAAAAAAAAATTTTTGTAGAAATTTCTCTTTTGGGGGTTTGGGGGGAAAAACCGGGGGTGGGGGACAAAAAGGCGGGGCTGAGGGAACCCAAGGGGGGGAGGGGCGTGGCCCGGGGGGTACCGGGGGCCATGAATAATGGTTGTGTCTGAAAGGTTTTCCCCCGGGTTTTGGTGGGGTTGTTTAGATGTTTATTTGGGAGGAAGGGGGATTTACCTAGGTCAACCAATCAAGAAACCCCTTTGGGGGCTGAACAAACCTTTGGGCCCCTAGATGGGCGGGCAGTTGTGGCCTTCAGAAGTAAACCCCCGGGTGCGAGGCCCCCTTTCTGTGCTTTCGAATGGGCCCGTTCAAGGAATGTTTTGTGCCACTGCCCCTCGCAGGTGCGACCTGCCCCTCTCTGTTTTGACATAAGTTTGTTTAAAAAAAAACAAGGGAAATGGGTTTTATGATGATATTGTATATGATAAAAAAACACCTGTTTTTTACTGAATGAAACCCCGTTTAAAAAGCTTGGGTAAACCCCTTTGGGTATAAATTGCGCTTTCCCCAAAAAGGCCCGGAAAAATGTACTTGTATGTGTCATTTAAAAAAAAACTGTGTGTTTTACTAAATGTTTAAAACCAAAAAGGCTTTAATTAACCCTTTGGATTTTGGGAAATTGGTAAAGGAAAAATGTTTATTTTTGGCGTTTAAAAAAAACGGTTTATTTTTGTCAGCACCCAAACAAAAAAAACTTAATTAACCCCCGGATGTTTTAAAATTTCCCCCCAAAAAAAATTTGGGAAAAAAAACCCCCAACCCCCCCCCCAAAAAAGTAGTTTGTTGGGTGTTCCCAAATTTCGTGTTTTTACGCCAAAAAAACAAGAGATACAGTGGGAATTAAACCCTTTTTTTGTGAATTTTGGTACGGAAAAAGTATATAATTTTTGGCCCTTGGAAAAGAGGTTTCTTGGGGTCGCACACCAAAACAAAACAAAGCCCTTTAAATTTAAACCCCCGGATGTAAATTGCGCCCAAAAAATTGAGCCCAAAAAAATAGTAGCTTTGTAGTGTGTTTCAAAATTTGGTGTTTTCTACCCACACAAAAGGATTACAGGTAATTTACCCTTTTCTTGTGAATTAGGGGTACAGGAAAAAATTTATATATTTTTTGGGGTTTAAAAAGGGTTTCTTGGGGTCAGCACACCCGCAAAAACGCTTAATTTCCCCGGATGTAAATTGCGCCCAAAAAATTTTAGCCGGGACAAAAAATAGTTTGTAGCGTGTTTTTTCAAATTTCGTGTTTTTCGCCCCACAAAAGATACAGTTTTAATTAACCCTTTTCTTGTGAATTAAAGTAAGGAAAAAAGTAAAATATTTTGGCGTTGAAAAAAACGGTTTCTTTTTTTGGGGCAGCAACCAGCAAAACAACGTTAATTAACCCCCCGGATGTAAATTGCGCCAAAAAATTGAGCCGACAAAATAGTAGGTTTTTTAGCGTGTTACCCAATTTGGTTTTTTTCAAGCCCCAAAAAGAGATCCCGTGGGAATTAACTTTGCTTTTGGGTTTTGGCTTAAAGGAAAAAAAGTTTTTTATTTTGGCGTTGAAAAAGACGGGTTTTTTGGGGTTTTGCACCCCGCAAAAAAAGCTTTAAACCCCTGGATGGGAAAAACGCCAAAAAATTTTTGGGGCCCTCAAAATTGGGGCTTTTGAAAGGGGGACAATTGGGGGGTTTTTTAACGCCAAAACAAAAAAGGGGATACAGTTGTAATTAACCTTTGCTTGTGTTTTTTGGCTAAGGAAAAGGGATAAAAAAATTTTGGCGTTGAAAAAAACGGTTTCTTGGGGTAGGGACACCCGCAAAAAAAGCTTAATTAACCCCTGGATGTAAATTGCCCCCAAAAAATTGAAACCGGGAAAAAATAGTAGTTTTTAGCGTGTTTTCAATTTTCGTGTTATCTACGCCCCACAAAAGAGTTTCAGTTGGGAAAATTTAAAAATTTTCTTGTGAAAATTTGGCTCAGGAAAAAAGAAAATATTTTTGGGGTTGGGGGAAAACGGTTTTAGGGGTTTAGCACACCAGCAAAAAAAAGGGTTAATTAACACTGGATGTAAATTGGCAAAAGAATTGAGGGAGCCAAAAAAGAAAATGGGGATTTTTTATTGTAAAAAAAGTGTTTCTTTTAAAAGAAACAAAAAGGAAAATGGTTTGTTCCCCCTTTGGGAATTTGGGAAAGTATATGCCCGCTGCAGTGGGAGCACCCCCTGGATTTTGATCCCAAAACCCAAAAAATTAGAAATAGAAAAATTAAAAGAACGTTCTGAGAATGCGGGGAAAACCCCAAAAAAAATTGTATATAAAAAAAATTCTTTAGTAAGAAATAAACAGCCCCGGCAGCACCCCTTCCCCCGATCAGACCCGTGAAGGGGTTAAAACTCCCAGCGTCGCCCCCCCGGACTTTATAGTGCGGTGACATACAGAAACCCCCCGGTTCTGGGTTGGGTTACCTCTTTCCCTTTTTATGGGCTATGCCCTTCTTCCTCCCGAGTTTTTTGCCCTTGTAGCGCAAAGTGCTCGCAGCCAAATTTTTTCAATCCAAAAAACACACTTCGTTCCCCGAAGTACCCAAAAATTCGACTTCTTTCCCGAAACCCAAGTTTTCCTTTAAATTCTAAACGAATTCCACTTCGTTAGAATCGATTCGCCCATCTCTATTTATAATAATGGCAGAATGTAGGGCATAGTATCATAATAGAACTGGCCATCTAGATACAATCCAACAGGTGATAGTAATGAGGATGGACTAGGAGTTGCTTGAAAGCAGTCAATCTGACTTGCCTATCAGAACACCCTAACTGGCCTGACACACCAATGTCAATGCTCTCTTAAAAGAGAAATAGGATACAGATGTGTCCTTTTATAAACCATTGGTCACCAACGATCCCTTAGAATATGACAAAGGATTAGTAACTTAGGGCGGCATGTATGATCGGGCTTTTCCCCCGTTTTTTGGTTTTACTGGCCCCTCCCAGCCCGAATCCCCGTTTTTTTGGGGGGGGGGATGCAGTGTTAGGCGCAGTTTTTCCCTTTCAGCTGCGCCCGCATGAAGGGGGGACAAGGGGCGGGGTTTTGTGGGCGCGGGGTAGGCGTTGGGGGGTGGGACGCGGCGCGTCGTATATCTGAGGCATTTTCGTCGCGAGTGGAAAGCGAGGGCAGTCAGCGCTCGGCAGCTCCGACAGGCAGCCCTGGTTTTTTTTGGTCTAATTCTGCAGGGGAAGTGAACAGGATCCGAACTGGGAGGAAGCAGATAGAAGATCGCGACAGAAATTCAGCGCTGCTCCGTGCAGCAGGGTATGATTCCGAAAAAATCGCCTTTTTAAAGGTGGGAAAACGTGTCAGAAAAGGTGAACGAAAAAAAAAAAACATATTAAAAAAAAAAAACACTTTCCAAAATCTAGAACGGCGCAATTAAAGAATTATGTATTGGAAATTGCGGGAAATACAGAAAATTTTAAATTCTAAAACCCTTTTTCCATGGTCGACTAAACCAGCCAATCAGAATGGGAGCGAAGTAACCCTTAAAACCTATGGGGAAGGATTTGCCCAATCGAATCAGGCGGGATATTCAAAAACAGTAAAAAGGGAAGAAAAGATTGATTGGTGAGCTGCGGGGGCTTTGGTAGTTGGGGCCCAATCGGAATAGGAGGCAAAGACCCATTTTTAGTCTATGGAAAAGTTTAGACCTCAGAATCACGGGGGATAATTCAAAATAAGAAAAAAAAAGACAGAAAAGAGTGATTGGCTGGCTGGGGGGGGGTTTGGGCTGTCAGAAAATCAGAATAGGAGCGAAAAAGACCCATTTTTTATGGGAAGTTTAGCCCAATCGAATCCCCGGGGGGATAATTAAAAATTAAGAAAAAAGACAGAAAACGCTGAGGGGCTGAGTGCGGGGCTTGGCTTCCCCCCAATCAGGCTTTTAGTATTTTCCCCCATTATAGTCTTGGAGGATGGGCGCACTAAAATTCGGCATCGCGCCGTGGGGCATGAAGTTTAATCAAAAAATTATTTTTTAAATGTAAAAATTATCAGATAAAGAGCAAACCCTTCTAAAAACAAAAATAAATTATCTGAACAAGCGTTTGTCGCCGAGACCGGCGCTACATAAGGAATTGCAATGAGAGAATTTTCCCGGGGAAATACGAATTTCAAATTTGTAAGTTTTCCCATTGGTGGGAGAAGCCAGCAATAAAATGGAGCGACAGTGGCCCATTATATCCTATGGAGGAGTTTGGACCAACGATAGGAGCGACGTGGCCATTCTAACCTATGAGGGTTTTAAACCCAAATCAGAATAGGAGGACAAAGTCCATTTTCCCTATGGAGAAGTTTCGACCAATCAAATAAAGGCGGGACAGTTCAAAAATACAGTAAAAGACAGAAAAGAGCTTTTTGGCTGAGCTAGCGGGGTTGGCTATCCCACCCAATCAAGGCGAGTACTTCTCCCATTTAGTTATGGAGAGGGGGCGCTCTGAAACCCGGCGCTCGCGCCGTGCGGATGAAGTATTTTTTTAAAAAAATAATTTTTTATTAAGTAAAACTTATCAATAAAGAGCCAAAACCCTTCTTTACAAAAAAGCGTTAAAAACCCGAACAGTGTTTGTTCGAGACCGGCGCTACTAGGAATTGCAATAGAGAGAACCCGGGGGGGAACTAAAGTAATTAAAATTTTGTTTAAGCTTTTCATTGGTCGGCATAAAAAAGCCAATAAAATAGGGCGACAATGTCCTTTATTAACTATGGAGAAAAAATTGACCAATCATATTCAAAGGGGGGGACGTTCAAAATACGTAAAATGCAGAAAGAGTGTTGGGTTTTGAAGGGGGGGGCTCGTCCGTTTACCCAATCAGAGTCGAGCTATTTCTCATAGACTTTAGGGGAAAAAAAAATTCCGAGCGAGCTCTTGTTGGCAAAGTTAAAAAGAGCGCCCTTTTTGGGCCAAAGGGGAGCGAGCGAGTCTATGGGTTTTTTAATGAATCTGAAATAAAACTGTAATGGCCCCAAATAAATTTAACATACAGAAGTTGTACCCCAGTGTAATAAAAAAAATGATAATTGGGGGGGCGAAAAAAAAATTTAAATAAAAAAAAACTGTTTTTTCTTTATTTTCGTTGCACCCCCTATTTATTTGGTAATGAAAATAAAAAAATAAAAATTTTTATTGATTTAAATTTTTTTTTTTTGGCCCCCGCCGCTTAACCCAAACGCTCGTTTCTGAAATTTTTCTTATTTTTTAATGTCCCCCCTTTGAATATGATTTTTCAATTTTTTTCCATAGGGTATAATGGGACTTGTCGCTCCTATTTTGATGGTCAATTCTCCTGCTTTTTTTATAAAGGGCTTGTCGCTCCTATTTGATTTGGGCAATTCTCCCCCATAGGGTTTTTAAAGGGACATTTCGCCCTTTCTGATTGGCTGGTTTATGCCAACCAATGAGAATAGCTTTAAAAAATTTGAATTACTGTATTTCCCGGCAATTCTCTCTTATTGCAATTTTTCCCCTTTTAGCGCGGGCTGGGGCAAAAAAGCGTTGTTGGGTTTTTAACTGCTTTATTTGTAAAGAAGGGGTTTTGGTTTTATTTGTTTTTGTTTTCATTTTTTAAAAAAAATTTTTTTATTAATTTTATTTCCGCACGCGCTGAGCGCGAGATTTCAGAGCGCCATCTTCCCTAGCTTAAAGGGAGAGTGCTCGCGCTTGATTGGGGGGGATAGCCAAGCACCCCTTTGTCAGCCTCAGCTCTTTTCTGTTTTTTATGTATTTTTTAACGTCCCGCCCTTTTTTTTGATTGGTCAATTTCTCCATGGATATAATGGGACTTTGTTGCTCCTATTTGATTTTTAATACTCCCTTTTAGGTTAGAATGGGCCACTGTCGTCCTATTCTGATTGGTCCCCAAATTCTAATCGATATAAGGGGCTTTGCGCCTATTTTGTTTTGGTGGTTCTGCCGACCCTGAGAATGCTTTAAAAAATTTGAATTACTGTATTTTTCCCCGCAATTCTCTTATTGCAATTCCCCATGTAGCGCCCGGTTCAGCGACAAAGCTTTTTTGGGGGTTTTTAAAAGCTTTATTTGTAAAGAAGGGTTTGCTCTTTATTGTAATGTTTTACATTGTAAATTTTTTTTTTTTATTCCATGCCGCCACGGCGCTGAGCACCGAGATTGCATTGCGCCCATTCTCTAGACTATAATGGGGGGAAGTGCTCGGCTTGATTTGTGGGATAGCCCAAACCCCCCTAGCTCAGCCCAATCGTCTTTTCTGTCTTTTTTCTGTATTTTGGGGAAATTTTCCCGCCCGGGGGTTTGATTGGTTAAACTTCTCCATAGATACAAAGGGTCTTTGTCGCTTTCCATTTGATTAGTCAATAATTCTCCCAAAGGTTTTAAGGGGTTTTGTCGCTCCCATTTGATGGCTGAGTAGCCCAGCCCCCCCCTAGCTCAGCCAATCAGTCTTTTAGCATTTTTTCAGATTTTTAAAATTCCGCCCTGGTTTTGATTGGTCTAACTTCTCCATAGGCTGAATGGGTCTTGTCGCTCCTATTTGATTGGTGAGCGCCAAAATCCCCGGTTGCTTAACCAACGCTCTTTTAGCTTTTTTTCTGTTTTTGAACTTCCCGCTGGATTTGATTGGTTTTAAACTTCCCCTAGGTTTTTTTTGGTTACTGTCGCTCCTATTCTGATTGGCGGTTTATCCCACCAAACAGAATAGCTTTTGAAATTTTAATTACTGTATTTCCCGGAAAAATTTTCCCAAAATACTAATTCTTTAAATTTGGATATTGGAAAGTGTTTTGTTTTATGTTTTTTTATTTTTTAGGTTTCAGTCTTTTCCCGGAATTTTGAACCCTTTATAAAGGCGATTTTTAATTTTCTTATCCCCCCCGACATTGGAATTTGGTTTTTGCTTGTTCCACTTTCCCGCACCGGAACTGTTTCCCGGGCAAGTCCCCAAAAACCCCCAATTTTCCCCACCCCTGTCCCCAAAATTCCCAAAAAACCCCTGGGGGAGGTGCAGGGAACTTTTCCCCGCAGTATGTTGCACTTTGGGAGGAAATTTTGGGGCAGCCCCGCACGCCCCTCGGACCCGCACTGGGGCCTAACAAACTGGGGCCCGGGCGCGGGGACTTTTCCCCCGCATGTTTGAGGCCTCCCCGGGGCGAATATGGCGCAGCCCCCCCACTGGCCTCAGCCCCCATGCGCCTAAAACACTGGCGGGGGGGGGCTTTACTTTTATTATAGCCGCCCGGCCCCGACATAAATCAGGCAGATTCCGCCCGGAAAACGGCGGAAAGGTGGGGCCCCCCCCCCCCCCCCCCCCAAACCCCCCCCCCCCCCAAACCCCCCCGGGGATTAATGAAATAAATTTTGGAAAAAGAAATCCCTGAAAAAGGGCCCCTTGTGATCCACCAAGCTAACCTCAGTCGATAAATAAAACATAAATGACCAAAATAAAACTTGTTTTGCTGCAATGGGAATACTATATGGCTACCTTCAATGGCATTTTTCCTATAAGAGGCTGGCCGCTTACTGGGAGGCTTTGATGGTCATGGGCAGCATGCCGCTGTGTTAGGCCCACCACAAGCATAACACTCATACTTCTGTTTGTATATACTGTTAAATTTTTCCGTTGGCTTCATTGAAGAGCCAACAGGCTCGCAAATGATGGACCGCCACTGACCACAGGGAAGGGTATGCCAGGTTAGTACCTGTAGACTGAAAGCTGCACATCAGTAACCATAACCCCTTCCCAACCCCACCTATTATCTCGCTGCAAGACATTTTTTGTCATATTTTAAACCAAGTACTTCTACCATGGGACTTACAGTACTGTACAAGTGTTTCACACCATATACATATAATTAAACAATTCTGAGCAGTGCTCAGGATTCTTCGACCCATAACACATCCCAGTATTAAGAATGCCTGAAGTCAATTATCCATGATCTTAGCCAATCAGTTCATCCTATATATCAATTACCAACATATTGTTCCCCCAAAATCTTTTTTAATTATCCTCATCTAAGTGTGTTCCTAAAAGACTTACGCTACAAAAGAAAGCTTATCTATGGATCCCTGCAAATGAAGGGAAAGTGAACGTGTCTTTCAACACCACCTCGGAAGGAGGCATTGTAAAAGGGAGCAAGCTCTAAACAAAAAGGCAACATCTAAAGGACTGAAACTAAACTGGCGTCCATGTCTACTAAACAACAAGCCTCAGTAAAAGGCTGGCCCCAGGGTCTTTAGGGTTGGATGACAATTCAGGTTCTTACCTCTTTCCTCGCCTAATGACAATCATCTGAGGTTGATGGGGAAACACCACCACCAAGACACCGGACTGAATAGAGCATCAATTTCTCCTACAAACCATGGAAAGGTGTTAATACCAATGATGCTGGAATGGCCCACCGGAGGACTGGAGGATCCTCTGATGGGCCCTGGGTCCAACACATACACTTTTGGTTTTTAACTAAAGCCACATCCTAAGGGCACATATATAATTAGAAGCATTCCGCAGAGCTCGGGGCCCACCTGGATGCTGGTAATCTCCTGGTGGGCCCAGAGCTCCCTATGTTTTGCTGCGGCACTTGGAGCCCACCAGATTCCAGGTATCATGGTGGGTCCCAAGCTCCCCGATATGTTTTTAACTGTATATGCATCCTCATGATGCGGACACAATTAAAAACTATGTCCACTCACAATAGTAAGCAATGCAAGCGTTGTGATGTAATTATAACACCACCTGTGCTGCTGTGTAACCTAGGCAAAAGAATTAGGCCTTGGCTTGAATCTTTGGCCTTGGAGATGCCGGGAGTAGCATATAGTCATAGGGGGCAGTATGATGTAAAACTCAACACCAGACATAAGCTTCAAATGCAACCTGCTCTGCAGTGGAACACGGAGAGGTGAGTAGCTTTTTTATTTTATTCTTTACTATCAGAGAGTACATATCTACATACAGAGGAAAAATATACCTACAGGGGGGCTTGTATACCTACAGAGAGGAAAAAACCTACAGGAGGCATATATATACAGGGGGCATATATAACTACAGGGAGCATGTATATCTACAGGGTTCATGTATTCCTACAGGAAGTAAGTATACCTACAGGAGGCATGTATACATACAGGGGGGCAAAAATATCTACAGGTGCTCTATATACCTACCTACGTGGAGTCTACATACCTACCTACAGGGTGTTTGCCTAGCTACAGAGGGTCTATATATCTACAGGGGGCATATATACCAGCAGGGGGCCTACCTACAAAGAGTCTATATGCCTCCAGGGAGTCTACCTACGAACAGGTGCTCTATATACCTACCAACCTACAGAAGCTGTACCTACAGGGGGTCTACCTACCTACAGATGGCCTCTATACCTAACTACAGGGGCTCTATATATTTACCTACCTACAGTTTTTTTTTTATATCTACCTACCGGAGTCTATATATCAAGCTACAAGGGCCTTTATACCTGCAGGAGGTCTACCTACCTACACGGGCCTATATATTTACCTAAGGGGATCTTACTATAACTAGCTACAGGGGACCTATATAACTAGCTATGGTAGGCCTATATTCCTACCAATAAGGGGTTTACCTATATGTCTACCAAATTTTTGCAATTGTGCCTACCTACTGTATTGGGGTTTTACTTCCCTTCTCTATGGGAACACAGAATAAGACAATAATGTGGTACTCAAATGGGAGATATATTGCCATTTGGGAAAATTTTTACTGTTAGAGGCACAAGGGAGTTATTATTACCATTTATCGAGCTATAGATCAGGAGTTTGTACAAAGGGGGAAATTGGTAGGGAAGTGCTGGAAAAGTCAGGAGTCTAAGATGTTTGTGTGTTAATTCTGCAGGGACAAGTCATGGCCAGGAGAAGTCATTATGGCGATCTGAAACTGGATGGAGAAAAAAAGGGAAAAAGAATAATTCATTAGAGAAGGGAACAGACCTCAGAGCAGACCTCATCTCTGAGTCCCTGGATGTAACTTTAATGTAATCACTTATATGTGTATACAACTGGTATCTATCACTATATGAGCACTGTATGGCGATAATATTGGTTGTAATGGTTTATATTCAGTAATGGTATGACGTATTATTCAGTAACTATGTGGTAATGCTATATGATGGTTTTATACAGTCACCATGTGGTGATCACATGTGTTCATGGTGTGGCAGTATTAAGTATTTACTATCCACTATGTGGTGGTAATATATGGTCATTCAGTAACTTAGAGGTGGTGATATGTGGTCATGATATTGAGGTATTTGGTTTTAGTGGAATTATTGTTAATATTGGTCTTGGGATTCTGGTTTTGTTTAGTAGTGTTATTTGGTAAATGTAGGACCATTATTTAGTGATTTTATATTTAGAACTTTGTGTTTTGTATTTATGTATATAAAGTGTATCATTACTGGAGGGGAACACACCCAGTTTCCTGCTGTAATTAGGTGAGTGAGACCCAGAGGTACCAGCTCCCCATCTTAATTTCTAGCCATCATGATGTCTTCACACTACTGTAGTCTGTAGAAAGTTAAAGAAAGACTAGTTGTGGCCACCATGCAGGCGGCGGAGGCAGTGAGGCAAAGTATAGTAGTTTTGAGGTGAATCCCAATATCAACTCCTCTAAGCTATGCTGACCTGAACCCTGGAAAGAGGTCTCAGAGGACAATGAGGATCAGCCATGCTCTTAAGAACTCATGCAAGGAATTTTCACCTAAAACGCTGCAGGAACAGACAGTTGCTCCACATTATAAATAAAATATGAATCCACTTCACACCTTTAGTGAAAACAATGCCTTCCTTTCTCCTTGACACAAATAATTTCTTGGAGAAAATTAGAACAGTATCTCCTATATCTGAACTCTATTACCTTGTCATGTGGGATGTGACGAGCTTATAAACGTCCATTGACCACAACTTGGGTCTCACTGCTGTCGACCAATTCCTTGATCTACACAATTTTCAACCTGAAGCCAAACAATTTTGTTTAGTTTTATTGTCCTTGATCCTTTTTAACTATTTCATCCACTTTGGTGAGCAGTTTTATTTACAATGCAAGGGTACAGCCATGAGGAGCAATGTAGCGCCCCCTTATGCAAATATCTTCATGACAATCTTTGAACGTAACCATATTTACAACAATCCACTCTTTATACAGTATGCCAAAATTTGGCTAAGATACATCGACGATATCTTTTGTATTTGGTCAGATCCACTATCATCGCTCCTGGAATTTCACTCTTTTATTAACTCCATCCTCCCTGATCTACGTTTTACTATACACCAAAGTACTCAGCAGATAAACTTCCTCGATACCACCATCATCTCTGACTCGCAGGGAAATGTAACTTCTGATTTGTATAAAAAAACGACAGACGAGAATAGTCTCCTACATTTCCAAAGCAACCATGCACCGAATACTAAAAAATCATTACCTCACTCATAATTCACTAGGATACATTGGATAGTTCAAGATCCTAACATACAGGACATCCGTCTACAAGAGATGGCGGCACGTTTCTTACAACGCGGGTACCCACAACAATTGTTAGATAAGAATCTTTCATCTCCGCCTAACAATGACTTGCCACCCACTAGTTCTAAGACTAGGACTCCTACACAGCTCATCCCTCTAATCCTTAAATTTCATCCTTCACCACCAAGATACATCAAATTATCCGACGACATTGGACGGTTCTGAGACGATCATATCCTTATGAACAAGAGTTCCAAAATCCCCCTCTCCAGTGGTTTAAGAGGGACAGAAATCTACGTGACCATTTGGTTAGGGCAGATTTCGGTTCACTCCGCATGACCACTAGACAAAGGACCCTCTCTACTCCTAAAAAACTGAACCTTTCCTTGTTTGGGATGTGCGCAATGTTCTGCTGTGACCAAGGATGAGTTCTTCACCTACCACACACTGGACAAAGATATGGGATAAAAGGATTCTTCACATGTTGATCTAATTTTGTTATTTACCTAATAAAATGTCCATGTGGCCTAGCCTATGTGGGTCAAACAACCCAGGCCATAAAGGATCGAATTTCAAAGCATAAATTGACTATCCACTGCAAGGACACTCTACTCTCGATCCCAGCACATTTTTTACGATCCCATTCACCATCCATCTCAGCTGAGATTGCAAAAGATTGAACAGATTCCGGTCCCACATCGTGGGGGAAACCGCGTTTCCACCCTTCTTAAAGGATGCAGGTGCACGGCAGCTCTGCTAGATTTAAAGGGCCAGCTACTAAGAGCGAGACCACAGGTGAGCCGATTGCAACTGTTGTTGTTGTTTGTGTTTAGCGTGGTGAAGCTTGCAACAATCAGTGCTCCCTGTTACAAGGACACATTTGGAAATATATACATATCTTTGATAATATTTTTTGAATAAGCGGGGCATAACAGCACAACTGATCCTGCATCAGTCACTGCAAGACCCCAAAAACGGCACAATTTTTGCCACAACACAAAGCCCCACAAGAACCCCCCAATTTTGGGGGAAATGAAAAAATTTTATGCATAAATTAAAAAGCAACAAAAAAAGAGTTGAAGCGTGGGGGAAAACAGACAACTTTGAAAACGTACTAAAAAAAACAAATGATCCCTGAGGATTGAGAATCAAAAAAACTGTACTTCACATATGGAACGATTTGAAACAGAATGGCAAAAATTTTTTTGAGCGATTTTTCCCTTGAAATTGATGGCAGTTATTAATTAAAACCCAAAGAGAAAAAATTAAAGGGATATCAACACAGAAATTTCAGCAATAAAAGTGATTTTAGAACCATTTAAAGTTCACAAAATATAAAGATCTACAGGAAAATAAAAATAAAAATCTAAAAAAGTTGAGAAAATATCATACAAAAAAAACACAAAAATTTTGTGGGGGGGACTCACAGGTTTATGACAATAACAAAGGTACAGCTTTTTTCTGGAAAAACGCACTAACTCAATTTTAAAGCACAGGGACATTCCTCACATTATAAAAACCGAATAAGCAAATCGAGTCTCATTTGCGATCAAAATAAACAGGGGACCCCCTAAACCCCCTCAACATCAGAAGAAATATCAAAATCCATTTCTATGGAAACGGGAAATCCTTGAAATAACTTATAAAAAGAGACGAAATGAAAATGCACATCAAAAACGCCAAAGGAGGGGGTGGGAGGAACAAGGCCAAATTCAAGGATTTTAAAAGACTTCAATAATATTTTTCTCCGGTCAAAAAACCTGCAAGCAATGTATCCCAAAACACAAATTTCTTTTTTACGAAAACTCGGCTTCAACCCACTAAAAATTTTGACCTTTTTTCGGATTATTTAGATTAAACAAATTTGCACGGCTCCTAACAATAAAAAAACACTTTTCAGATAATCCCATTACTCTAGAAACATCAATGAATATAGTAAATGAATATGTGATTTAGATCTTTTTGATGTTTATAAGAGCTATGAGGAAACCCGTAACATCATGTTTTGGACAATTGGGATGAAACATTTCCCCAAAAGGAATTTAAATCTTGTCCCATTTTTCAAAAGAAAATGAATATTTTTACCCCATAAATTCCCAACCTTTTGGGATTGGAAAATTCCAAAAAAATGTAGAGAGAAAACCCTTCAGAACTCCATGGTAGGGTTAACAGGGAATATAAAAAGAGCTATTCTAACATTAGTCAATGAGAACGTGAGTCACTCAAAGATTTACAAAACAACCAACATCTACTGATTAGACCTGTAGATAAGGGGGGAGGAGTAGTTTTAATGAATGCAAGCCTGTATAGACTTTTAAATTTAAATGTACTAAAACATACTACTACATATTTAGAAATTCAATCAAATCCAACCTTAGAAATTCAAAATAAACTAAAAAATTTATTAGATCTTGGAATATACATGGGAGCTATCTCAAAAAATTACCGAAAAATTGTTTTTAATATCCAAAACCCAATTTACATTCGCTCCCAAAAAACATAAGGAGGTTTTTTTCCCCCCCCCCCTACCCTATGAAAGTGAATAGGGGCCCTCACGGAACACCTAGGAGATTGGGGGGATACCCTTCCAACCTTTATTTCCCGGGGATTCCCCGGGTATAAAAAAGCACTAAAAACAGTTTTAAATTTAGAACAAAAATTTCCCCGGCAAAAAAACTTTTCTTGCTTACTAGCGATGTGGTAGGATTATATCCTTCGATCCCCCATATAAATTTCTAATTACTTGGGGCAATTTTTAAAAGAAATATGTAAAATACTCCAGCTATTTAAAGATTTTTTAATCCTAATGTAGAGTTTTTTCTGCAAAAAAACTTTTTTTCATTTGACAACAAATATTTTTTACAAAAACAAGAGCGCAAAGGGGGCGAAAATTTTTACCGCATTAGCCAACATATAAAAGATATGGGAAGAATTTTTTTTTTTTTCTTTGGATTCCTCTTCTTCTCCCACATCAGGTGGGATGGAAATACATAGACACCCTCCTAGTTTGGGGGGGATGGGTCGTCCGCTACCAAGTTTGTGGATTATTTAAACAAAAATAAACACAACTTGAAATTTACCTCACATTGGGATAGGAACACAGTTAATTTTTTGGATGTATCTTTAACAGGAAAAACAGAACAAAAAAATATTTTACCATACAGGGAAAAATACAGCCCCAAAAAACAATCTTAAAAGCAAATTCTTCCACCCACGCCACATTATTAACAAATCCCCCTTGGTGAATTAATACGCTTTAAAAAAATTCCCCCACAAAACTATATTCTTTAAACATTCAAAAAGACATAGAAAGATAAAAAAAGAGGGGAAACAGAAACAAATTTAAAGGCCATAACAAGTGTCACAAATTGAAAGTACGTGTCCCGAAGACAGGAGGGAGCTCCCCAGGGAAAAACTATACTCCCCCCCCGTCTGCCTTGACTAGCCCCTGTGTTTCAGAGGGCCTCGCTGCTGTTTCCGCCACCGTCCAGTGAGTAACCTATGCAGGTGGACCGGGCCCACTTATCAGAGTTATAATCATAGGGCCTGTAGCTTTATTAAAATGAATATGTATATTAGAGGTGGCTTATGGGAAGAGACTAAGACAACAGTGTACAGTACAATGGAGTATGTATTCCCAATGAATATGCATAGTTTTATTAAAATGAATATGTATATTAGATACAGAGTAGAAGTGGTTCATGGGAAGAGATTAAGACAATAGTGTACACTACAATGGAGTATGTATTCCCAATGAATATGCATATCAGATATGGAGGAGAAGGGGTTCATGGGAGATGATAAAGCTGGTAGTGTGCTATGGAATGTAACATCTATTCTGTTTAGTCCGTTCTAGGTTAGCCACGCAGACACAATAATATAAGAGAAGTTGGACGGAAGTCCATCACAGTCAGGGAAGATATCTCCATTAATACAGTACACAGGCGCGGGCAGCATGGTAAGATAGGGCGCAAGCCCGCTATGGAGATGGTGAACGTGTCTGAGGAATGTTGTTTATGGGAGTATGGTGTCAGTATGCATGTAGGAGAGCAAAAAGGTGGAATGGGTTCTGTGGATTCTCTGATGGCTAATTAGTGAGCACCTGAATAGGGTGTATACCTTAGAGGATATAAAAGGAAATGACTTTTTCATTGGACGAGCCTTCCATTTCTGAGCTACATCGTCTCGGATAAGGGCCTACAGATGGATCCGGTGAAATTATCGGCCGTTCTGCAGTGGCCACGACCTGTCAGACTTTGGGCCATACAGCGCTTCTTGGGGTTCGCTAATTACTATCGACAATTTATTCCCCATTTCTCTACATTAGTGGCCCCGATTGTGGCTCTCACTAAGAAGAACGCTAACCCGAAGCTCTGGTCACAAGCAGCCGAAAGGGCGTTTTCGGAGCTTAAGTCGTCTTTTGCCTCTGCACCCATCTTGTCACACCCGGACCCAGAAAAACCTTTTGCTTTGGAGGTGGATGCCTTTTCCGTGGGGCAGGTGTGGTCCTCATGCAAAAAGGGGCCAAGGGCAGAACTTTCACATGCGGATTCTTCTCCAAGACCTTCTCTCCGGCAGAGAAGAATTATGCCATCGGGGACAAGGGAATTGCTAGCCACAAAGCTGGCCCTGAAGGAATGGCGCCACCTCCTGGAGGGGGCTCGCCATCCAATTGATGTCTACACAGACCACAATAATCTCCTGTATCTCCAGTCGGGCCAGGTGGTCGCTGTTCTTCTTGCGTTTCAACTTCTGGATTCACTTCCGTCCGGCAGAAAGAAACATCAAGGCTGATGCCCTCTCCCGCGTCTCCGATACCATCGGAGAAGATCCCATCCTCAACATATCATACCCCGGAACATTTGGTCCACGCTGCCCCGGTGAACCTCCAACAGATTCTTCGGGGTAAGACTTAAGTACGTCCGGCTCTCCAGAGGAGGATTCTAAAATGGGGACATTGCTCCCTGGTGGCCAGGCATCCTGGCGCTTGAATGATGTATCAGCTGATCTCCCGCTTCTATTGGAGGCCGACTCTTGCAAGGGACACAAGAGAATTTGTGGAATCCTGTACCACCTGTGCCTGGGATAAGACACCCCGTCGTTGCCCGTCTGGCCTTCTGCACCCCTTGCCCATGGTCCCAGGTATCTATAGATTTTATCACCGTCCTTCCTCTTTCCTCCGGTAATACTGCGACTTGGGTGGTCGCAGACCGCTTTTCTAAGATGGCACACTTTGTCCCGTTGCCAGGCCTCCCTTCTGCTCTCCGGCTCCTCCTCTTCTTTGAGCACATCTTCAGGCTACATGGCCTCTCACGTCATATTGTCTCGGACCGCGGGGTCCAGTTCGTTTCCAGGTTCTGGCGCGCCCTCTGCTCCCAGTTACAAGTAAAATTGGACTTTGCCCCGGCTTACCACACACAATCCAACAGTCAGGTGGAGAGAAGCAATCAAATCCTTGGCATGTATCTTCGCCACTTCGTCTCGGCCCGACAAGACGATTGGTCTGGTTTATTGCCGTGGGCAGAATTCTCGTATAACTCCCTGGACTCTGAATCTACAGGCTCTTCCCTTATCATTGTCTATGGGCGCATCC